>JAOTQH010000002.1:1892357-1904273 GCA_025631255.1 Cornus kousa | reverse complement strand
AAATAATATAATAAAAACAACAATAGAGTAATTGGAAATGTAATAAAATACTCGTAATAAAAATAACAATATTTCTTTATTTTATTTTAATTATTTATTTTGCACGACAATATGTCATTTGTGTCCATTATGACTACCAACCAAGATTGACCTGCTAGACCAATTTCGCTGTGGGCAGTTGTATTGAAATTTCTTATAGTGGCGTAGGTATGGCATTGAAATATATTATACCAGACATTCAAAATGAAATTTTTTAAGTTGAGCCATCCTTCATAACTCAAAACACGTAGATCTGTGTCCCACCAATTGATTTTTCGTTTTTTCTTTTTTTTTTTTTTTCAATTTTTTATTTTGAAGTCTCAACATGTTAATCTCACGATTGTACGAACTTTCTTCGGTTTTGGTTATGTTTCTGGAATCAAAATATTTCTGTACGTGTCTTCATCATATTGGACTTTGTTCTTCTTCACATAGAATTTGAGAAATGCCCTTTTCATATTTTGATTGACTGGTTTAGAACTTTGACGAAACAATTTTAAAAGTTTGTGTTCAATTTTGCAAGAAACCAAACTAGCTAATTGGTAACAAAAAGGGCTTATGTTGCGTTCGTAAGCAATTAATCAGAATTTAATTTTATAATTGAATTTGGAATAAATTTAGTTTAGACTATGAATTAATTTACTTCAATTCCAATTTCAATTTCAAAGCCCCAGTTCGTGCTCCCAAACAAAGAAATCATGTTGAAGGAGGGAGTGAGGAAGGGGCTGGAAATAGAACGAAAAAAAAAAACAGCTGAAATTAAAAACATTCTATACCAAATATGACATATCTGTCTCCGTTCAAATAATGAAATAATGAAAATATAATGGGCCTAAACAAATTAAATTACAATGCAATGATGACTACAGGGGCTCCTAATATTATCAAACCACTTGTGCCAATTGACGTCTTTGGATTAATTTGTTCTTGCGCCTTCTGTTATTTTGTTGCTTGCGTTTTCGGTTAATTTGTTGGTTAATTTGTTGCTTGAGCCTTCGGTTAGTTTCCCAGTTCTTGTCATGCTTCACAGCTAGTTCCCAGCGATCAACCCAGTCCGCGTCTTCCTTCACAGCTCGTTCCCACCGCTGTTTAAATTTTCGAAGCTCTGACAACGATTGCCTCCGAATCTGCCCAGTCCGATTTGAACATAAGATCAACAAGTTCCGTTATTACTTATTAGTGAAGATGATAAATGGTTCTATATGCATATAAGTGTCTTGAGCATTACACTATCTTCAACAATGTCACATGCAAAACCTCCAAACCTGGGACCAAGATCAAACTTAAGCAAAACCTAACTCCGCAACCAAAAACATAGATATATCTGGGTCAACGTGCAAGAAAGCAGCACGCATTCGAAGCAATCATTTAATAAAAATACTTCCATAGCTTAAAATAACTGTTCTGAACATCCTACTTAGGATTTCAAGATAAATGATCCTCATGCACTGTGTCCAAAACCAAGTCTTCACCAATTCTTCAATCCAAGAATAAGATGCTTGCCTGAAAAATCATCTACAAGAATCCAAGCTTTTGGCTTCTTTGTTTTTTTTTTCCTCATTGATTCTAAGCTGCTATGTAGGGAAATGGTAGATATTTAGTCGCACTTAAGAATAGATTCCTGATCTATGGCATGCCCTAAGTTCAGCTGAAGATAACTACTGAAGACTGTCACCTAAGTTGCAAACCAGGACTATGATTATTTTAGGTATGGGCAAATTATGCCCAAATTAATACAAGGATATTCAAGAGAAAATGGACTAAAAATGACAGTTACAACACATTACAGTTCTAGTTGTCCCTTACCTCCAATCGCACATCAACAGCAGGGCTCTGGAAATTAAAGGGGAAAAAAAAAAAAAAAAAAAAACACATAAGAATAAATAGAGCAGTAGCAATATTTGAGTTAAGGAAGAAATCATGGTAAAATATACCTTAAAGAAATATGAGAAAGAGGGAAGACGGAAATAAAAGCTTGAAGAAGTAAAAGGAATTATACCTTCACTGACTCTTTAGGAACAGAATCCTACACCAAGAAGAGGTTAATTAGTACCAGGTGGAGAATAAATGACACAACAACAACAAAAGTTAGAAACAGTAATAATTCTGAGGAAACTCTTGCTTCTGCCACTGAAAAGAGATGCATATGTGGGAGGAGATGCAATTAAGAGACTTAATCCGAACAGAATTTGGCCTCAGCAATTCCCTCACCTGCTGTTTATACAAGTATTAAGCCCTATTTATTTTCTTTTTTCAACACCATAGTTCCAATTATTCCTAAGATAAGAACATTGGCTAAAGCGAAAATTTGCATGCTTCTAAGCATATGTATTTAGTTCATCTAATAGCTAAACAGCTGTCAGCACTAAGCACTGGATCCAGCGAACCAACCTGCTCAACGACCAAGTATCATCAGAAAAGCTGGAAGTGCAAGGCAAACTCCATAACATTTGACATTATCCGACCACAACTGGAGATACCTTGAGCTAAATTTTGCAGATACCGATACTCTTTATTTTAGTTGAGACCAAACTTTCAATTATTGCACTTCAAATATCCAATCCATACATGCACATTTCATATATATATATGTATATATAGGGTCTGACTGGAAAATAAAAAATTGGGAAATCTGTTGACATTTTGAAGAAGTAAAAAAGGATGCAGCTTGGGAACTTCTTAATAGAGCATGTGATAGATAAATGCATAGACAAAAAGAAAGAACCCCACATGTTAATTATCAACTCAAAAAAAGCAAAAGTCCTAGGGAGGCAACATGGTAAACATTGAAAAAAGAACCAATACGAATTAGATATACCAATGATATTTTTTTCGGAAAATGATATACCAATGATATTATGAATATATCTGATATAAAGTAATTAATAACAGAACAGGTGGACATGAGACAAATAGCTTCCATTCACAATAGTGTATGTCATTTGCGAATATAGCTTTTATTGATAAAACTACAGTAGTCATATAGCAGAACTATGGGGACGCACTTACAGAAAAGTTTAATGAAGGCAACTGAAGATGTGAAAATAGAGAAAACTTATGGCATATCAATATTACTCTTAAAACCATGACACATCAATATTAAGTACTATAATTCGCTTCACAACTTCTAAATATTCAAAACAAAATCTTAGTCATCATTTTCCCTACAATCAGTACAGCCTTAAAAATCTATTTATTACCAGTTAACAAGAGTAATTTGGACAAAAAACATGTAGTAATGCCATTTAATGATAGAACACAGAATTGATGAGGAAATGATGAATACAGGAAAAAATCGAACAAAAATAAAAGGATTAATTAGGAAAATGACCTTTCTTTCAGGTGTTCCACCCAAAGTTTGTATGCCCTGATGAACTATAAATTCACTATCAACAACTCCCACCTTCTTCGTTCGGTCCCCCTGCAAAGACAGTTTTGTCCGAAACTATAAGAACATTGAACGAAAAAGGCATATAAAAAACCCAGAGCCAAATGCTTTGAATTGGAAGGGTTCAAACGATGATACTTTTCACACCCAAATGCCTCGAGAACATAATATGATGTGTATTTAGGTGATACATAATGAAACCTAAAATTTGTATCTTTGGATTTATGTATTTAAGAAAATCACTCTCGCTACAAGAGAATCCAAAGCAAGCAATTGGATTACCATTTTAGCTCTGTATCTTCTTGGTGCAAACTGAAAGTAACGGAGGCAGGTTTAATGATACTCAAAAGAATATTACAACAAAGCAGAAAGCAAAAATTAGCATGGGGTTTATGCTGATGGAAAAAATTATGGTGTTAGAAGCCATGATGATTGTAACACCCCAAAATACACATGACATAAATTATTAGTTGCGCATGTGTTCCAACTTCCAAGGCATACACAAGGATTCATTCAACCTACGATCCTGTAATTTTGTATGCACATCCACACACTACAGATTTCATTTCACCTAATAGAATCCTTATTTATATACAATTGAAATAAAATAATGTAAAACAGACCCAGTTGAAATCATAAAAGGAATGCCAATGTCATCAGTTCTTCACCTGAAAAATGATAACGAATGGAATGAGCTAAACAACCCTGTATATATACTTGCCCTTAAACTAGAATTATTAATTTATCTCTTGTATACTAGCATTTGTATAAATTCTCACATCCGGGTGTCAAGTTAAATCCACACACGCGCTCAGAGAGATACATAGATATATATAATATAATAATTGGATTTATTGAACATTAAATTTACTCAGTCCTTCAATTTCATGGCTAAATGTTATGAAAAGTACAATAAATCACAGGCAGTAAATGATCATGAAAATGATGCACATAAATCAAAAAGTGATGCACAAGCACATATAATTAGAGCAGCACACATAAAATAATTGGTATGCTAATGCGAGTAATTAATTGAATAATGGGGTAGTATGCGTGAATGTACCGTGGATTGACAACATAAGTAAATTAATTTCCAAATATTCCATATTTTTGTAAAGATGGCATGGCACCGGCAGGACATGGATTAACCTCTCTTGCTGTCAAACCCAACCCGTAATTGTCACTGGGTGCGTTGACACTAGTATAATATGGCTCAAGCTGATGTCAATATTTCTTTATAAAATTATATATTTATTTGAGTCCTTTTTTTTTCATTTTTTAATCCATTTAATGACTCCCATATCTCTAACAAGGGCTAGCAGCTACTACTCCTATCATTACATCTTTGTTTCTACTCAACGGATGACCATTCACCATCGACTAAAGTTATTCAACCCAATTGAAACTATCCTCACAGTATCAGTGTCATTATTCAAGTCAGTCATGAATGTACAGTGCAGGTAAACTCAATCTATGGTTACCAAGCATTTGAACCCACCCATCAAATCATTTCCGCCAGGAGTATATTAATTAGATATTTATATATACTAAAAATAACTTCAATTACTGGTTCTACATTTACGGTTTGCTAGAATGTTCAAAGTCGATGCATATGTTCAAAAGATTTACTAACTAAATCAACTGATACTATGATCTACTAACAACAAATCAAATCTTAATCTAAAGTTGGGAATTCCCTTCACAAAATTGAACTCTAGATTAAAAATAAAGTATATCTATTTACACAAAATTATTGCACTGATCTAAATTCTAAAAGAATGTACAGGAATATTTACATAAAATTAAACCTTAGGTTAAGAATAAGTTTACCTACTTACCTCTTATTTCTATTAGGAATTCTACATCTTCTTCCTTCTCTATCTCTCTCTTGCAACTTGGGGTGCTAATTGAGGACAATAAATTTATGTCCACAGTACACGCAGGAAAGTTTTGGGCTGAGGTGGTGTTGGATCTGTCGGTAATGACGACCTATATCTTGCACCATTAGTAGCGGAGCTTAATGCTGACCCTTGAGGGTAATACTAGGGAAAAAAGACCAAAGTTAACGTGGATAGAGTTAGCAAGGAAGGATATGATAACATGTGATTTGACTGAGGCCATGACCTTAGATAGAGTGGAATGAAAAAATAGGATTCATGTAGCCGACACCATGTAGTCATGAACAGGCTTTGGTTGTTGTTGTTGTATATAATTCATTATTGTGTTACATGAATATAAGAAATGTAAATGAAGATGTCTGTAGAACACAAAAACCAGGAAAATTTTGTCTCCCATGCAACCTATTCTAACTACCAAGAATATTAACTAACAGAAGCAGTGAAAGACAAACTGAAGCAAATTGCACTGAAATTCTGTGTGTTCAACCGGACGACTGAAGCAAAAAGATTTATATTGTAACAGAGCCTCACAAATAAACATATTTATAGAATGTCCGAAATCATTCAGCGGTGCTGGACCTAAATCCAGAAAAGTACAAGTGAATCTCACCTGTGCACAATACCCAAGTTTCATGTCCATTCCCCATCCATGAACAAGATCGTTCTGAAAAAAGGAAAGCAACTCTGTAAAAATTCATCGAATTGAAAAGTAAAATGATAAAGAGTAAGTGTCGAAGAGAGCAGAAATTTTTTCAAAGTCATGGATAACAACAACTGAGCAACCACTTACAGAGCTGAAATCAATCCAAAGTAGCACAAATATTACGTAGATCAAACCCGCATCAGTAATTAACTAAATTACTGTACTAAAGCTGATGCAACCTCATACAATATTACCTAGATTTTTCGCATTCCCTCCTTATTTAACATTTTATCCATTAAGGATCCAAAATACTCTGGTTGGGCAAGGCCCTTCAGTAGGTGGTTGGGTGAAACTACATGCAAAGAACACTACTGAACTATATACTCCCAAATAACATATTGCATGTAAAGACACACAAACTCATATTAAATGCAATTTTGTTAGTATATTCTTATAAGAAGTAACACATTATATATGACTAGTGCATTAATTCTGTAGTTACTATGTCAAGGGACCAAATTTAGCATCCAGAAGCAACAGCAGGTGCAGAAACAGTTTCAGGGAAACTATCTACTTCTTCTTCTTCTTCTTCTTCTTCTTTTTCTACATTCAGGGAAACTAAAATACCATGCATTACAGCATTAGACATATATAAAAAATATTCCTCACAGAGAGTAAAAGTCTCTTTAATGAAGAATAAGCAGATCAGCACTCATATTTAAGTTTTAAAATACCAAATGTGGAGAATTGAACTTCATGATAACTGGAACTTGTCACATGCTGATACCAGATCAGGCTCTTACCCAACATAGAAGATTCCAGCAATTAAGCACATACAGTTATCATTTTCTAACATCAATATACTTTTAAATTTCCGAGCAAGGTGTGCTAATTTACCTTCATACAAAAGCAATAAATTGGCATAAAATCCTAACATTTATTTATGGGCAAATGTAACCCTAGAAAAGTAAAAAGTTACACCATTTTCTAATAAAACTGGTATTAGAAACAGATTGTTCAGTTAAGATATTTCATCAATAATAAGGTTCATATAACAAACTATGAGATTTTTAACAAAAATGTCACTGTACAAAAGTCACATACTCTCTAATAATATCATAAATATGTTAGCTGAAGTAATATGAGTTATGAAGAGTAGAAAGATCTAAATTCACCTGTATTAGATGCCAAGCACAACGCCAAGCAGATCTTGAAAAGACTGGAGCCATTCCTTCCACAAATCTGTAAATATAATGTTTTTAGTGATATTTGTAAACAATTATAAGTAACTACATTTTCAATTGAATTTCATAAATAATAAATTTGGAAATCATATTCCCCCTCCTTAATACTTGAGAGGTTCTCTGTAACTACAAGATGAAGTATTAAAATGAGAAATGACGATGCTTTAGGGACAAGCTTTGTAGCTTGTGACAGATGGAAATGAGAAGAAATGAGAGAATAACATGATAACTGATCAACTCCACATACACAAAAAGATTGAAGAACTGGAAGAAAATTATTTCCACAAGATGGTTATGTTACCCAGTGCATGGTGGCTGCTCACTGGCATCTGAACATTTTACACTGCCTCTGGTATCATAAACTCTTCTGCATAAAGTTAACTATGTTAGTGTTAGTATTAGTATCAGAATAGTCCAAAATAGATAATTTTATCAGAAAAATCACAAAAACCACACCATTCACCTATGGAACTTATCTGTTCTCCTCCGTATTGTAATCCTGTGATGTATACCAGTCGAATTTGGGTCTAAAGCTGGCTGAGATATCTCCAGTCCTTCTGATTTCACAATGTTCAAATATCTGAAAACAGAAAAGCTTCAAATCAATCAATATACAAGTGGGGAGAATTACAAACCCAGCATGAAAAATAAAATTTTGACAACAACTAGAAATATAGAGAAAATATTCAAAAAACACAATTTTCCCAGTCTATTTGAGTTTGAATGCTTCATTAGACAAAGAAACTGAATTTCTAAACTGTGTAATGGATCATATCCTGAATGTGCATAGATTAAAATCGGATTGCCTTCAGGTGCTAAAACTTTGTAATAATGACATAGAGATCATCAGACCAAAAGAAGTTCGCTTAAAATTCCAAGTATATAGGGAGAACAGTTTCAGCTATTTGTTACCTCACGTGCTAAATTCTCTGACAACAAAACAGACTTTAACCCTTAAATTTACAATGTCCAGTGCATTTACACAAACAAAAAAAAATTGTATCAACATATATTCCTGAGGAGAAAAAATTACAATAAAACATAAGAAGAATGTCCTACAAGCAAATAAACGCTACCTTCCTGGATGAAAATTCTTCACTCCCAGATCTTCATCCCAGAGAAATATATAGTCATAAATGGACACAACAGCTGGATGTAGAAAGCGTTTTGCAAACCACCTGAAATAAAATAATAATAATAACAGTTGACATGCCATTTAAGGATTAAAATGGTTGTTACATATCAAGTTGGATCAACCAGAGAAGAAAAAAAAGAAATCAAAAACGAAAACAAAAAGAACTTGTCAACAAAGGCAGTGGAAGGAGCTGCCATTTGATGAGCTCACCAAATAGATCTCATAGTAAGAACAATTTGTCTACACTAGTTAATTTCCACTTTTTAGCCAGTTCAAACTTCAGGACTCATTGTACATTATATCCCAGCTTAAACTCCCAGGAAAAAAAGGAAAAAGAAAAAGTATAAAGAAATATCAATACCAATAGTCACCAATTAATTGTTTAGGGTCTCATCTACACTTGCAAAGCTAGTTCCGAGAACAGAAATAAAGTGGAAATTTTATTATCCAAATCTTAAGTCATAACTTTGAATTGCTCCCTGGGCCTGATTAAATAAACTTTAGAACTAGAGATATCATAAGCTGAATTTATCAATTCAGCTTATGATTCAAATTGTGTGTTTGGATCCTCTCCAAAAGGTCACATAAACCTCTTATTCTATTTAACCATTAATTACAAACTCACAAATATCCAGGACAAAAAGCTCAATTACTAGTGGTTAACCTTACCATTTTGTTTGATTCTGAGCAACTATATGTATGGCCTTGTTACTCCACTCAAGATCCCACCATGCATCAACATTGCCATCATAATGGAATAAAATAATTGTAAAATTCTCTGAAAGAAACTGAATACACAGAAATTAGACACAGAATGTTCAGCTTGATGGTATGTGAAACATTATTGAAATATTTTAGCTCTTAAATGTACAACATTAATAAACCGTGATACCTTTTGAACAGTAGCATTGACATTATGCTTCTGTTTGATACCAACTGGCATTGCCAGCAAGTTGTGAAGGCTAGAAACATTGACCTGAAAATTGAAAGAAACCCCATGTTGCTAATACACAGGCGCACACAAATATATTTGATAGATAAGATTTTGCTAATTTAAATAACTCAATTGAACAGCTTTAGCAGAGTGTACAGAGCATATAAAATAAAAATAAAAATGAAAATAAAAACCCACTGATAGAGTGTAATGCAAATATCAAAATTCAATATTCCACCAATTGCAAATGCTTTTTGATTAGAGGATAAGTAATAGAACCAGAGTACAACAGGAACGGAATCTAACCTTTGACCTACTATTCTTTGACCATAGAGGCTTTAACTCCAAATCTGATCTAGCTTGAATGATACCACGAGGCAAAGCATTCACTCTCATGGAAGCCACGTCAGGATTCTAGACCAGAGTATTAGAAGCACCTTAAGACTAACAATTAATAAGGAACATTCGGATTGAATTATCAACCTTATTCAAGAAGTGTAATCAATCAGCTACACATTCCAAATACTTCTACATTAATTATCATACATTGATCACAACAAGTGAGATTGCTAGGTTCATATTAAAAAATAATAATAATAAATAAAAAGGTTAAAATAAACAATAAAACTGAATATCTTAAATAAAAAATTATGTGACATGCAGATACTAGTACCGAGATTGTTACCTTTAGTGTGTAAAAGGGAAGCAATTTTGACTCCATCTGATGATGAAAAAAATTGAAGAATAAGCAGATGCACCAAGGGAAAGATAAAAGTACAAAAAAAAAAAAAAAAGCCCAACTTTATAAGTACTCTGAAGTACAAACTAGAGGCACAAGGATGTTCTGTTATCAGGAAATTCGTCTGCACAACAAACTTGCAGGTGATAAGAACTCTAACCCAATCAAGGTCCAAAACGAAGATTTATTTAAGAAAAGCATAAAAATCATATATATGGCCTGAACTATAAATAAAATTGAAAATTGTTCTTATCAACTGAAGAATGCCATCATTGAAGAAGTTCTAGAATTAATTGGGAAAATAGCATCAGAAAATCCTCAAATTGACCCCTAGAATGCGCTATATCATTAATACAGCAAGCAGTCTACCCAGTTTTGTACATGATCACACAAATGTGGTAATATCTCACTACTGAAAAGCGCCTCCATACCTCAGTTTGTTGATACTGATAGTTCGTGGTTCTATATACAATGAACAACATTACCATACAAACAATTCCCATAAATGGCAGCTGTTTCATCTTAACTCCACATAACCCCTGCACAGGCTGCACTCCCAACTTTATATATTATTAGGAACTTCAAAACAGTTTCAACCAAACCTCTCGAAAATGGAACAAGGTACAAAACTTAAACTATCACAACATACCTCATCATATAAGACATGTTTTTTTCTCAACAGCCACCTCCATGACATGAATGCACTCATTGAGAACATCAAGTTCTATATGTTCTCATAACAAACTGCAGTGAACATATATGAAGAGAGGAGACTAATATCAATAACAATTCAGAGTGAAATGTTGCATAGAAGATAATATGTTCAACCAAGGGAGTTGAAGGAGGTGATTTGATACGTGCATTGCCAAAAGCTCCCATGGAAGAAAATAAAAATAAATCTTATAATTATTTTGGGGGAAAAAAAAAATGATAACCAAACATGGAATACGCAATATATTTGATACCAAATTTTAAGAATTTGAGGCTTAATTTTGTAATAACCTTATCTACACATATATATATACACACACACACAAGTATTATGCGGCAACAGGAAAGGAATTTTTTTTTTTTTTTTTTAGAGATTTTCATCTGATCCAAATCAACTGAAAATCTTGATTTCAAAATTTGAAATGAAAAAATAGAAAACAATTGAGCATTTATAATGCAATTGATAATAATGCTTCACATTAAACCTATAATTGTACAACAAACAGAATTGGATACAAAATCACAGCTTATTAACCAGAAATTTTGAAGTTGTTCACAGTTAGAGCACTGATGAATCTTGGACCGACTGACTCGGTCATTTCACAAACAAACCGAAAATCAAAACAGCCGTACAGAGATTTCTAATCCCAAAAGGCAATCAAATCAGCGGAAAGCACAGATTGAAGAACAAATTAAAAATTGTGACTATTAATTAGCAGCGACATACATACATTAACCTTGTAAGATGAGTAGTAAGTGATTGCAGCTAAAACAATGTCCACCTAATCGGAATCCAAGTCCGGCGAGTACGGCGATATATGTCTATATATATCTATATATACAAACGGATTTTCAGGTGTATAGAAGCAAGTTTTTGACTGAACTACTCGAGAGGAATACGACGAAATAACCAAGAGAGAGAAATAGGAAGAGAGAAGAAAGAGTCGACACATGGAGGTGTCGGAGGCGCCACGTTTTGTGGAGAGAGAAAGAGCAAGTTGTTTGCATGTGTTCCTCGCCAACTGGGCTAATACTGTAATACAGAGTCCCACACATTCCGCGGCAATTTTTTAAACATCGTGTCCCTATTACTGAAAAATATTTGCTAGTATCATGGCTCTAGGAAATTATGTTAGAAACTTAGAAATATTTTTATTGGGTGTGTCTGGTTAGACGGAAGTACCC
>JAOTQH010000002.1:1863648-1875305 GCA_025631255.1 Cornus kousa | reverse complement strand
AAGCTGGGCGGGGCGGGTACCTGCGGGGGTAAAAATGTTAAATGGTTACGGGGATGTGATGGAAAGTTCACCCGTTTTTGGTGTTTTGGGTGGGAATGGGGGTAGGGTTTTTAAACGGTTGCGGTGGTGGGGGAGGGTACACCCGCCCAAACCTGCCCCCGTTGCCATCCCTAAGTGTCATGAAAAACAATGATACACACTTGAAAAGAAATTCATAAATTGTTCCATAAATGATGATGTGACTCTTATCTTCGGGGACATAATTTTATATAGGCAAAAGTGCAAAAACCCCCTTCTGAAGTTTTACTAAGTGAGCACAATACCTCCCTCTGTATAAAAAGAGCAAGTCAATCCCTATAGTTTCAAAAGTGAATAATTTGCCCCCTTGAATTTTACCTCTAGCCACTTTCTTTCCATATTGTGATACACATTATTGAGAATTTTTTATTAATCGCGAAAGTACCTCTAATACAACCGTTATACCCCATATTCCTAGAAAAAGGCTTTTACCTTCCTTTGTTCCAATCAAACCTATTTTTGCTCTCTCCTTTCCATTTGCAATTGCCCTCTTTGCTATCCCTCAAAGGTTAATTCATTTAAACATTGTATCATGAATGATGACATGGCTCTTATCTTTGGGAACATAATTTTATATATGCAAAAGTGCAAAAAACTCCTCTAAAGTTTTACCAAGTGAGCACAATACCCCCCTGTGGTATAAAAGTGAGCAAGTCAGTCCTTATAGTTTCAAAAGTGAACAATTTGCCCCCTTACATTTTACCTCCAGCCACTTTCTTTCCATATTATGATGGACATTATTGATACTTTTTTATTAATTCCAAAAGTACCTCGAATATGACCGTTATACCCCATTTTCCTAGAAAAAGGCTTTTGCCTTCCTTTGTTCCAATCAAACCTATTTTTTCTCTCTCCTTTCCATTTGCAACTGCTCTCTATGCTATCCCTCCAAGGTCAATTCATTATATATGTATTTGATTATAGTAAGTTGTAATATATTTATAAATAATTGTTAGACCATATATATATCTTCATGTGTATTTCTTTCACTTCTGTATTTTTTAGCTACTAGAAGAGTTTTGGGAACTATACTATATCAAATGGTCTGTAATGTAATACAATATAGCTGAGGATATAATATAATCATGAAAGGTAATTAATCAAAACCCTTCTTACATATGATTTGAAATGTGGGATTGTAAATCCCTTTTTGGCCTCAAAATCTTTCTTATTCCTCACCTTAAAATAGCTTTCAAGGATTTTATTTATGTAACGACCCAAACCCAAGTGTCCAGATCGCTCACCGGGTCCTAACCTGACCGGAGAACATCCAAGGGTAAATTAGTAATTTTAACCAGTACAGTATACTAGAGGTCATAATAAAGTCATAATAGTCATTTCTAATCAAATTGGTTCACTTACGAATGAAAGAATCAACTCCGTCCTTAAATAGATCCACTTAGGGTTACAAGGGTAAATTTATCTTTTTGAACCATGCGGCGCATTGGGGACCTTACAACTGTCATCTAGGTCATATCTAGTCACTTAAATTCATTTGTAAATGAAAGAAGACAACTTGGTTCAAGGTCACCCGTTTTAAGGCTAAAAAGGATAAAAATGTCATTACTTGGGCCATTCCGCTCGTATTCCGACGAGGCCATAGTGATCTAAGCCTCCTAAATACCCTGTGGGACCCATGCGTTGAAGCTCGGGGCTAACGGAAAACCTTCAAAAAAATAATACCTAAATTCTAATACGGAGCACTCCATCGACATCCTCGAAGCGCTCAGAGGGTGCCATGAGCCCCCCAGTGCATGCCCCGAGTACTCGGTAGACCCCCTTGAAGCGCTCGGTGGGCATCCTCAAAGCACTCGGTGGGCACCCAGAAGGCGCTCGGGGTGTGTCCTGAGCACCCTGACGTGCACACCGAGCACTTGTAGCAGAGCAGAGCGCGCTAGGATAAGCCCTGAAATGGGCTTTTTGCCCCTTTTTGCCCCCGTTCATGATCCCGAACATTCGTTTGGCCATTTTTGACCTTAATGCCCATGTCCCAACTTACAAGCATGAATAAAATGCGAAAATAAAATTATTACATCAACTTATGGTTTTGAACCATAAACATTTAATCGAATCCATTTGCATGCTCTAACTAACATCAAAATGATCCAAATGGATACAAGTTACATGCTTAGAACCTTACTGTTGCAATTATAACACTTTACAAAGAACTATATAGATTATACATTGATTTCAAGAATATTGGAAAATGCTCTCGTTAACCCTAACTATGCTTCTGAGGGTTCATCACTAACCACGACTCTGTTATAACCTAAAAAATGTTAGTTGAAGCGGTGAGCATGGAGGTTCAGTAGGAGATGCCTAAGGCACCAACTTTGGACTCCTTAAGCCACACAACACACATTAGGGATAAAAGAGAACTGGGATCATATATTGGGGATTTTACGAAATTTAAACCACGTTTCAATCCAATCAGTGACATAGATATAACTTTACCCACTATGAATGCAAATGCAATGCAATGCATACCCATTCCCAAACATTATCTCAAACCGACCCCAATTTCCACCTACACTAACCGACTTTACCGTTGCGAGATTGATACTATCCCTGGTTCCAAATCTAGCAACCATTTGGGCCAAGTACCAATGTTACAGGTCCTACATCGGATTGCGCTTCCTCTATGTCAAGTTAGCACCGTGCTCGCGATACCCAGTCCATTTATAAATCCCTCTTTCCCGCCCATCCTAAGATGGCTAACTTGTCAATCTTTTTCAATTTCCTCACCATTCTAAAATGGCCCATTATCTTTCTCATTCAATTTACCCACCATGCTATGCATATGATTATTCTCATCATTTGAATTTCAATTTAACTTATGTAACAACAATGGCATAAACATGGTATTTTCTAGAAATTAAGCACAAACATATAATTTTTTATACTTTAACCGCAAGCATGCTCCATATAAATGTGATATCAACACAGTCATGCTAGCATCTAAAATTTAACATAGAATAACACCTTTTTCATCACATATAAGTATGCTTTGAAAACAACATCATATCATTAATATTCAACTAGTAACATATTCATAATCTTGCATTTAATGTGGAATAATGAAGAATCAAGCAAGATTAATTACTTAATAAAAGGCAAAGTTTGAGGCATAAGAAATCCCTACCTTAATGGAGACAACCAAATAAGCCTTTAAGTAGCCAAACAAGCCCTTAGGACACCTTAAATTTTGAAATCCCCAAGCCCCTTGCAACATTGGTGTCAATTGATAGCCTTTGTCATGCTCTCCAACTTCTCCTTCTATAGCTTCACTAAAATCTCACTCTAAACCCTTTAAAAATAGCCTGGAAACCTTAAAATGTATGTATATGGATAGATATAGAAAGAGATGAAGAGAAAGAAGGCCCTTGGCCGAGAATGAAGAGAAGACAAGTCACTGATTGGATTGAAACGTGGTTTAAACGTGGTTCTCCAAGTGCCATAGTCAACTTATGGTTGATTCCCACTTTTTGCAAAGTTACCCCTTTGCCCTTGTCCTTCCAGTACAATGCCTTCTATATCCCTAAAATATCTATCTCAATATATAGATATATGTATATATGTGTGAAATGTCCATAATGCCCCCAAATGAAAATGGCAAAACCTGGAGGAGTTCCCGAGCCCGAAAATCGTCCCGACTTTCGAAAAAATCTAAAAATAATCCCGTCACTGCTAAATGACATAAAATAAATAAAAATACAATTCTAAAACCCTCGGCTCGAGAAATGACCTAACCGACCCTCGGGGCCCGCGTGACACACAAAACAAGGCATGAAAAATAATTAATATAAAATTTTGAAAAAAAACCAGAAAAATCCAAGGCATTACAATTTGCTTTAAACTTCAGTAAGTTTCTAGTTAGTTTTATGCTCTAAATGATTTTTTGTCTTTTCGCTCTCTACTGAACCAGGCCATGAATACAAATGTGGAAGCATTACCAAAAAAAAAAAAATACAGATAATGAAAAGTTAATGGACATGTGTTCTCTAATTCTGTAGAAAAAAGAAGTAGGAAACCCATTCAGCCTGAGTTCACATAAATCGTTAGAGCCCCACATAAGGAGTTACAACACTTAAGTCAATTTAGGATCATGTAATACCTCAGTTTATTATAAAGGACATTTAAGATATTTTACCTTTTATTTTTTATTAAAAAAAAGTTAGTTATGGGGTAGTGTGGTAAATACACAATGACATTGAGTGAAAAATGGTCGGAGGTAAAATGCAATGGAGCAAGTTTCTCACTTTTGAAACTACAGGGACTAACTTTCTCACTTTATACCAGTGACACATCAAGCCAGCAAATCCAACGAAACAAGCCGGCGACTACAATCAGCAATTACAAGCTCTTTCTGATCTCTTTCCCTCCCCTTCGTTATTTGTTTTTGAGATCTAAATCAATGTTCATTGAGGATTTTGGGGTGAATTTGTGAACATCTATGGGCTGAATCATTGGGGCTCGATCTAGTCTCGTCAATGGTGGAATCTTGTCGAGCTCGATCATAACTGGGTTAGGCTTAATCAAGCTCAAACAAAGTTTAAACAAGTGTGTTGATTTTACCGAGCTGACCCTGAACACTCCAATATTCAACGCAACTCTATTATAGCCTAGGAAACACCAATACTTCTACAAGTTGTCGTATTATGTCCATATCAAATATTGACACTCTTCGAATATTTCTTAAACGTATCTATAATTTTAAATTATATTTTAAAATTTTTTCTCACGTATCCGATACTTTTCAAATATTTTGACCATGTATGCAATACTTCTCAGATAATCACGTATATAATACTTTTCAAAACTTTAAAACACATTTTTTTTACTAGTTTTGAACTTAAAATGCAACTTTTCCAACAATAATATTATTATACTATAATTGTTAAGAAAAAATCAAAATATATGACTAGAGATACTTGTGATATCTTTTTTCGAGTGTGCTAAAAAAATGTGCATAATTGGCATCATGAATTAAATTTATAAACCAACAAACACTTATACTATGTAGTATGAAGCGAGTTGGGATCGTCCCAAGAGATTAAA
The DNA here is from genome assembly GCA_025631255.1 of Cornus kousa. Classification (NCBI taxonomy): domain Eukaryota; kingdom Viridiplantae; phylum Streptophyta; class Magnoliopsida; order Cornales; family Cornaceae; genus Cornus; species Cornus kousa. The sequence continues at coordinate 1,870,169 of JAOTQH010000002.1, read as the reverse complement.
CATGCATTAGAATTGAATCGAACTATAGTGCTAATAAGATTGTAAAGAGAGTTGGTTTGGTTTGTTTTAAACTACAATTTGAATTTAAAATCATGCAAAGCAATTTAAACTATATGATTAGGCTAAAAGAGATAGGAGAAGAGTCTTAGGGTATAGGAATCACTGCTAATCTCGTCTCTAAACCACAAGTCCTTGTCTAATTAGGGGAAAAAAATCATGTTGTAATCCAAGTATATGCAACCAATTGTGATAAAGAGTATAGATATAAAAAACAAGCATGAATTACTTACTTAACTACGAGCATGATTAAAATATATCATGTAATTCAACAAATTCAGGCATGCACCATCAACTAAACCCACAATTGTAGAACACATCAATCTAGAGAATAATGCAAATTTCCTTAATAAGCTATAAATTATCAAATTCAAGCATGGATTGCCTACCTAATTACAATGGAAATACAATTAAACTACAATTACTCTAAGACAATGAATTTAAAACCATTAACTAAGAATATAGTACAATCCATCAAGCATAAGAATAATCCATTAAATTCGTCAACAAATGCATCTAGTGAAATCCATGCATAGCCATCATTAAATTCTCAAGAAATCACATATAGATATGCAACCAATGTAGAGAATTGTTTGAAAGAATTAAACCAAAGACAAAATCATGTGAAAAACCAAGATCCATCTATTACAAGGCTATAACATTTATTACAACAAGAATTCCCCCAAAATGACAAAGAATATAGTTTAGAGAGCAAGCCTAGGGCTCTTCTAAGCCCTAAGATGATGTTTTGCCACTCATCGATGTGGTCATGGAACCCTCATGGTCTATCTTCAAGCTTAGCTCCATCTTCTTCCTCTTGGTCTTCTTGGTAGAAACCCTAAGGATGATGATTTTTCTCTTTTCGTCACAAGAACCCTAATTCTAGAAAGAGAATTTTTATGTCTAAAGATTGATTCAATTATAAAACTAGCTAACCTCTTTACAAATGGTTCATTTTGCTTTATATACAAGCTCCTAGGAATGCTAAACAAGTCAGGAAATGGCCTTCTAATTGGTTCAATCTCGCAGCCAAGTGGTAGGTGAAGATCAGGTGGAGTCGAGAATGAAACAGTTCACTGCCAGTAGGGGTGGCGATTGATCACCAACTTCGGCGATCGATCGCAGCTGATGTGACATCTTTATCTTTGACAGCTGACAATCCTATCCACTGAGCTAGTGCTGGCATGACACTACAAATGATCACAGATTAGCTGCGATTGATTATGACTTTGACGATTGATGACGTGGTAGCCTTATTCATTGCTGATGTGGCTGCGATTGATGATGTGGCTTTTGATCGATTGCCATGAATCTGTGATCGATCGCCGATACTTCAGTGCAGTTTTTCTAACTTGTCTTTAATTTTCTTTTTGACTCCAAAAGGGGCTTAATAGGCTGTTTTTAGCCTATTTGAACCTTATTGACCTGAAATAAACAAAAACAAGAATTAGAACTAAAATGGGAAAGTAAGATAGATGAATGGACTAAAATAGCCTAACTTAGGTGCTAAAATGTGCAATATTTGAGCACTTATAACTTGTTTTATGTTTTATAAAACGAAGTCCTATATTATATTAGTTATTGCATTTAGATTCATAATATTCTAAAAAATTGACAAAATTTTTAATTTTTTTTTATATATAAAAATTTAATTTAGTATTTTTTATTGTCATAACTTAATCTTACTTATATGTCTTTTATTTAAAATTTATCGTATTATATCGTATTCGTAACTCGTATATATATTTATGTGCTTGCTTCTTAGATTACAACCCTATTGTCAACATGAGCTATATTTCCTAATATATTTATGTATATTCTCATAAATTAATTTTTTTATATATAAAAATATAATTTAGTATTTTTTATTGTCATAACTTAATTTTACTCATATGTCATTTATTTAAAATTTATCGTATTATATCATATTCGTAACTCGTTTATGTATTTATGTGCTTGCTTCTTAGATTATAGCCCTATTGTCAACATGAGTTGTATTTCCTAATATATTTATGTATATTCTCATAAATTGATTTGGTATTGTAATTTATGTTTTAGGATTCTTTAGTTTAGGAAGTTTTTTCCTATATCCTGTAAATTAGTTTAGAATATATTGTAAAATATATTATTACTATATTGTATAATATATTCTAACCATGTATAGGTTTACTATATAGGGTTTAAGTTTCTTTCTCTCCACACATCTTGTCACCTATATAAACCCCCATGTATCTCAAATCTCATACATCAATACAATATATAGTTTCTCTCTTTTATATTTCTAACATGGTATTAGAGCAATTCTAAGAATTTTTTTTCTCTTCCTCTTCTTCTTTGTATTCCGTATTTCGAATATCGTATTTCAAATTTTATTCCTCTTGTTAGTCTAAATGGTGATTACTTCAGGCACAACTACCATACCAACCCTGACTCTGGCATTGCAGATCATAGTCCACCAAAATAATTCTGCATTTCCAACTGGAATTATACTAGATGAGATTAATTACTCATTATGGTCCCAACTCATGGAGATGCGGATTGACGCTCGTAACAAGGCTGGGTATCTCATAGGAGTAGTTAAAAAACCCGGACCTGGAGATCTGAAATTGGAGGCATGGATAACCTAAAATCATCGAGTCAAGAGTTGGCTCATTGACTCAATGATCCCATCACTAATACAACGATTTATTCGTCTTCCCACGACTAAGGAGATATGGGAGGTGGTGTCTAGAACCTTCTATGACGGATTGGATGAAACATATATTTTTGAATTGAATCAGAGGTCTTTTTCTACCAAGTAAAATGGCCGCCCTTTGCCAACATACTATAATGAACTTGTTGCTATTTTACAGGAGATTGATCATAAGACTATGTCATAGGCAGGAACAATTGAAGGAATGGTGTAATTGCACTTGGCTATGGCGAGGCTTCGAGTTCATATTTTTCTAAGTGGACTTGACTCTGAGTTTAAACAATTAAAGGATCGAACTTGACTCTGAGTTTGAATAGGTTTGTGGAGAAATCTTGTGAAAAGATTCAAAGCTTGACCTCAAGAGCGCATATGCATATGTCCAGAGAAAGTATCAGCATAAGCAAATAATGGGAGAATCTCATCCAATCTCTGAGAGCTCGGCAATAATAGCCAACCAAACTCGACAAGGACCACCCCTTCGAAAAATCGGAGTAATCAGGCTACTGGAAAATCTGGAGGGCGAGTATGTACTCATTGGTGAATCGGGCCATTCAAAACAACGATGCTATGAGATTATTGGTTATCCTAACTGGTGGGATTTTACAAAGAAGCCTCGGAAGAATATTGGAGGAAAAGCTATAGTGACTTCCACAAAAGAGGAATAGGTGCAACCAATGGCAAATGTTGTTCACCTAGGTATACTTGGTAAAGCTTTTGTACTCTCTGTTACTTCTAATAATAGTGCTTAGATTATTGATACAGGTGTATCCGATCATATGACTAGGGATTCTGGTAAGTTAAAATCTCTTAACCCTCATTCTCAATTAATTATTTCCACAGCTAATAGTAATACATCTCCTGTTACTAGGGAGGGGTCTGTTACTTTGTCCGATTCTCGCACTTTAGATATTGTTCTTGTTGTTCCATCCCTTGAATATAACCTTCTTTCTGTTAGCCAAATTAATTACCTCTACCCTTGCATGCACTGTAACTTTTTAGCCTTCTTTTTGTGTTTTTCTGGACATTCTAACCCGAAAGATTCTTGGTTATGGTGTTAGATGGAGTAAACTTTATTATTTAGAGTTGACAGAAAAAAGGGGGGTCAAAGTTCAGTCAAGCAAATCAAACAAGTAGTGAAGATAAAGCTCGAGCAATCGTATGGTTATGACACTAAAGACTAGGGCATCTTTCTTTTGGTTATCTTAAGAAGTTACAACCACATTTGTTTTCGTGTTTAAGTGATTTAGACTTTCATTGTGAAATTTGTGAACTAGCCAAAAGCCATCGTATTTTTTATTTACCAAGTTTGAATAAAAGTTCAAAACTTTTTGCAGTTATTCACTCGGATATTTGGAGTCTTAAAAAAATTCCTTCACTTTCTAATGCTTGTGATTTTGTTACGTTTATTGATGAATGTACTCGAATGACCTGGATATCTCTTTTTTGAAGTAAGAGTGATGTAGGTACAACATTTTAGGAATTTCATAATAGAGTGACAACTCAATACCAAAGGCAGATTTGCACACTTCAATCTGACAATGGTAAAGAGTTTGTGGATAAGATTTTAGGTGTTTTTTTAGGCCACCATGGAATCTGACATCAAACCTCGCGCACCTATACTCCATAGCAAAATGGCCTGGCAGAGCGAAAAAGTTCGGGCCTTCCTCTTTGGCATGAATATGTCGAAGTTCTATTGGGGTGAGGCAGTGAAATTAACTGCCTATTTAATCAACCGAACTCCATCTACTGTGATAGAATTCATAACTCCCCAACAAAAGATGTAATCATTGCTTTCTGTTACTCATCTCCCAAATCTTGAACCGCGAGTATTTAAATGTACGGTCTATGTTCACATGCCTAAAGTCCTATAGAGTAAACTGATCCATGTGCGAAACGGTGTATCTTTGTTGGTTACTTAGAGTTTCATAGAGGATATCGGTATTATGATCCTCAAACTTGAAAGTTACATGTGACCTTGGATACTTCATTTCGTGAATTGGAACCGTACTATTTATGGGGAGTTTTTTGGTCTTCTCTTCAGGGGGAGAGTCCATGGATTAGGTCCCAACTGACAAGTGACGTTATCAATGGTTAGTTGGGAAAATAATCTATTTATCACACACAAGGCCGGACATAGCCTATGCAGTAAGTGTGGTGAGCCAGTTCATGCATGCACCGAGTGAAGAACATATAAATGCAGTGTATCGGATCTTAAAGTATTTGAAGAGTGCACCAGGAAAAGGATTGCTATTCTCTAAGAATGGGTCTATGGAATTGAAGGATATACAGGTTCTGATTGGGCAGGGAGTCAAACTGATAGTAGGTCCACATCGGGTTACTTTGCTTTTGTGGAAGGTACTCCTGTCACTTGGAAAAGTAAGAAGCAAAAGGTGGTTTCTAGATCAAGTACGGAAGCTGAATTCCAAGGTATGGCTCATGGTGTGTGCGAATTGCTACAGGTCAAACATGCATTACAAGATTTGGGGATTGATTTTATAAGAAACTGATGAGTCTACACTGTGATAATAAGGCAACCATTGAAATTGCACATAATCCGGTTCAACATAACCGTACAAAACATGTTGAAGTTGATCGTCATTTTATTAAAGAGAATTTTGATTGAAAAGTTAAACAATTTCCGTTTGTTCGGTCCGAAGTTCAGTTGGCTGACATAGTTACGAAGGCAGTTTCAGGAAGGTCGTTCCATGGTGTAATTAGCAAGTTGGGCATGATAGATATATATGCTCCAACTTGAGGGGAAGTGTTAGCATGAGTTGTATTTCATAATATATTTATATAAATTCTCCTAAATTGATTTGGTAATTAATTAGGATAGTTGACCGATATATTGTAATTTATGTTTTAGGATTCTTTAGTTTAGAAAGTTTTTTCCTGTATCATGTAAATTAGTTTTAGAATATATTATTACTATATTGTTTAATATATTCTAATCATGTATAGGTTTACCATATAGGGCTTAGGTTTCTGGCTCTCCACACATCTGTATCTCATATATCATACATCAATACAATAGATAGTTTCTCTCTTTTATATTTCTAGCACCTATTTATGGTCTCAGTTTTTTTCTTTTAATTTATTTTAATAAAAAAAAAAATCAAAGATAAAAAATTACCTTATTGTCCTAATTCATTGCTCTTAGGAGCTATGGTGGTGATGGTGGTAGCAATTGAGCTATACAGCGGCGGTAACGAAGGGATGGGGAATTCACCTCAGATTACTCGCTGGTCTTTGGAGCTTAGTAGGTTCAAGGTCTGTGGTTTGAGTCCCGCTGAGTATTCTTTGTGGCTAGCTTTCGCTAGGGGTAACAATTCGTGTACGTGGGTCGTATTGATGTAAGGGTATTATACTAAATAGGTGAACCCAAACCCAACACGTTTAATAATCGTGTCAAGGATTCTCAACACTAACCCAACCCGTTTATTAAACAGGTAAACGTGTTAATCCGTTTAATGGCTTGTTTATCAAAACAAGATATTTAATATTTAATCAAATATTAAATAATAGGCAAAAAATTGTTATAATTAACCCAAATATTTAAAATAAAAAGAAAATTAATATAATAATAGACAAGGTTTATGTTAAAATAATTTTTGGGTTTAAATAGGTAACATATTACATACGTTATATTCACGATTATAATATATTGAATTAAATAGGTCATAAATAGATTACACGGGTTGAACTCTTCAACCTTAATCCGACATGATTAAATAAACGAATTAATCATATACATCTATTTATGACCTAAACC
>JAOTQH010000002.1:1852492-1863548 GCA_025631255.1 Cornus kousa | reverse complement strand
CCACAAGAATATAATATGATTCGGCCATTACGATCTACATTTACAATTTACAAAATCCAAATAGTTACATTCATAACATATAAAACTAAAATAGTTACATATATTTCATTGATTTTCCTCTTAATTTTGTGTACAATGATCATCTTGGTTTATTAGTGAATTGAAAAAGAACTTGATTCACAAGTTCCTCCCAACTACAACAAACAATAGAACCGACATGTTTTAAATAAGTTATATTACGCCAGTTTTTTTATTTTTATTATTTTTTTATTTTTTTATGTCAAAAATGTTAAGAATTAGTGATTAGAGGGGAAGATAAAGGTGTAATGTTCAAATACAGAATTACGAACACAAAGAACAACCCAACCACGCGAAGAGCGCAGCACTTAATATTAAAAAGCATTACATTCCTATTCGTATTTAGAATTGAGAATTTGGCCCAACTAAAACAATGGAGAAGACTCTGTAATCATGATATAGTATATGTTATCTCTGTCTAGAATAGATTCACCTTTGTAATGATCAGACGTCTGTTACTGAAGAATATTAAACCCTATAATCATGACATATATGTTATATTTGTCTAGAATAGATTTACCTTTGTAATCTCTTATTTAAGAAGACATTGAACTCTTTAGTCATGTTATGTTATCTCTATCTTTAAATAATTTTTTTATTTTTATTTTTTAGTTTTAAATTTTTTTTTATAAAAAAATTAACACCAGTGTTCAAGAAGTCTAATCACCTATTTATTAAGAAAATTTATTACATGATACATACTTGTATATTATTGGTCAATCACAACTCAACATGCAAACAAAATACTAAAAGTTGGCACATGCGTATCGAATTGTCATTGATCAGAACCACGTAATTTTAGACCATATAAAAATTTATTCCGAAAATTAAACTCTATTTTATACTTTGTAAACAGGGAAACCACTATGAAAAAGCACCTAAAAAGAAGAGGGATCAAATCCATATGAGATATATACCCATCAATTCACATTATATGTAAATCTTGAATCTCACACTTTGGTCTCATTCAGCCTACACAAGTTCGGCGCGAGACAGTATGCTTTTCTAATCAAGAAATGTGTTTTGAGATTATTAAAATTAAAAGTTCACAATAAATTAACTATATATTTCTGTTCCAAAGATCTTCTTTATCTGCTTTTGAACATGCTAATTTTGTTTAGTACAATTGATCATCATAGTATACAGTATATAATGTTTGTGGATCAAAAAAAGCAAAACAAGACCAATCAACATTCTTGTGTTTGATTTAACCAAAAAAAAAAAACATTCTTGTGTTTGTGTTGTTTTCCAAAGCAAAAAAAAAAAAAAAAAAAAATAGCTTCACTTCCTCTATGTTGTAAGTTCATGTCACTAACTTCGATTTCAATTAAAAATTCATATTGTTTGCCTTGAACAAATAAATAAAATTTTGTTTGCATAGGGTGCTATAAAGGTGTGTTGGGCTTTGATGATACTAGTCATAGCCCAAATGTATAATGATTAATGAAGCCTTTTGGTCCGTTACAGGACTTCCCATGAGGGAAGCCCATTTCTCAAATAATTTGTTTTTGGAAAACCAAAAAAATTTCTTTCACTAAGAAATCTTTGAATTTGTCTATGAAACTCTCAAAATATTAAAGTTCCCGTCATGTAATTTTTATGCTATATTTGGGAGTACTGAATTTGTGGATTGGATTTTAAACTGAAAGAATTTTAGTTAAAATTTTGAGCTAAATTTTCTTCACTTTAAAATTTAAAACACCATACTCCCAAATACAACATCATGTGTTTAATTCAAGGAATTAGATAGAAAGCAAAGTGAATGAGAGAAAAATAACTCGATTGAGGAGTCGGAGGAAAAGGAAGAAAATGATCAAGAGAAAATTTATTTGTTTAAAAATGATTAAGGAAGGGAGAGGAACAAGAGGGAGAACCCAATCCCTTGAATAGTATAATAAGTAGCTATCTTCCTAAAATGGAAATTTTAAAAAGCCCAATCTCTTATTTTTTTTGATAAGAGAGTTTGTGATTTTTATTACGAATAATGATTGACTTGACTACCCGACTAGTCTAATGTCTCACATAAGTAATGGTTGGCCTCCCACCACAGTAGATATAGTGGGATCCACCTTTTGTGAGACCCCCCAACATCAAATATTGAATTTTCCTTCTATTGTATGACTATTTTGTATAAAAGTCAATTCAGGTTTTCCCATTAGGACTCCTGTGACGTTAGAATCTCATTATTTATCTTCTCAGATGTTCCTCTCCAAGCATCTCCAATCAAAAAAATCAAAAGCAAAGAAAAAGGTGTTATGTCATCACTTGTGTAACTAAAAACTATATTACTTAAAACAGAAATGAATGTAGTATTTTTTAAAAGTTAGATAAGATTGGAGACCATTGAAGAGGGGAAAAAATATTTATTTTTCTTGATTTTCTATCTCTGTCACTTGTCCAAATCTAAGTCATACAATTCTTCTTAACAAGTGTCGCTCTCACCCTTTGCGCGCACTCTCGTTCAAATTCTTACTGCTTATGACTTAATTTTATCGTTCTCATACTTTCACTCTCAAATTCGTTCTAACTCCCGCTCCGTTTCATGTGATTAGGTCCAAACATATTATTAATCTTACAATTCCTTAAAAAGCACAAGACTCCCATGTCAAAAAGACAACATCAAATATCCAAAACAGTGCTATCAAGACAAAGCTTGGATTGCAGGAAATAATGACAAGGTGTTGTGAAAGAAATTGGGACCATAATCAACATATAGATACAGTAATAGATATATTGGTGGGCCAATAGAAGAATTCGGGAGAATTGGAAAATAAAAAGGGCATTTAATGAGAATATGTAAAGGCAAAGTTGCTTTGGAGTTGAAGACAAAACAAGAAGAGACGAATTCAAAGAATGCCCAGAAGGTACTCACAGGCACCACTAACCTCCTCTCACATGACCATATCTGTTCTGTTGTAGACAAAGCAGATTCCACCCAGAAAGGGGTTACTTGAATTGACTTATCATATACATGTATATATATATAATTATGTATACACATATGTCCATCTTACTCTCTGTATTTATATGTGGGTAGATGTTAGTCTGCATAATGGACCACATATCCATTTATTTTCATCAGAACTAATCCCAATACCTCAATAGGCAATAGGATAGTAAAACCATAGTCATGTTTCACCCATATAACGTCCATGTGCATGTGCATGTGCATGTGCATGTGTGAGGACAGCTACTTTGTTGCTAACAATAGTACTCTGTCTAAGAAAACACCAGTCAATACTCACATATTAGAAGTCAAGAACCAAATATTGAAAACTACTAATAATTTAACTTTTTTGTTTTTATTTTTAAAATGATGCGGCAAATTATTAAAAATTAGGATGAACTCTTAAACCTATCCTTTGGGCCATCTCAACTAATGTTGGATTAATTTTTTTACTCAATTTTTATTTTTGTACCATCTCGTCTGATGCCCATTGTTTTTTTTTACTTACTCGATTGCCCTCTTCTCTTTTTTTTTTCTTTTTTTTTTTTTTCTCTTGTTGAAAGGGTCTAGTAGGCGTACACACATCTACTATATTGTCCTGGAAGGGTAGGAACACTCAACATTGATTTAGAGAAAAGAGATCAAACAATATAGACTAATGCTCATTGTTCTGTTCTACTGTTTTGTTATTCAAATTTGACTAAATCTATGTGTAAAATTAGACAAAACTTTGGCGAAATTTATGTGTAAAATTAGACAAAAGTTACAGTTGAAAAATGACGAGGATTTCATCTGCAAGTGAGGAGGAACTGAGCTACAAAGCCTACAATGAAGTCCAACAAGTTATGAAGTGATAGGACGATTGGGAAGCGCTATGCCTACTGCACTCTCTCGCTCTCTATGGTAGATACATACATATATATATATATATATGTATGTATAGAATTTTAGTATCCCAATGCCACAAAAAGTAAAGGCACTGGGGAAAAGACTGCAACCGAGAGAAGCGCAGCGTCTTTGAGAGGCCCGAAGATATGCAATTTTTGTGTTTTGCTTTTGGTCTCATTTCTGTTACGCTAAAAAGGGTTCAACTCCTTTTTTGGGAAAACTCTAAACCAAAAAACAAACATCATAGACTCAGCATTACTCATTGACTAGACCAATCCCAATCTTCTTCTTCACTAATCATGGTCTTTTGAGTCCTCAACACACAATCATTTCTTGTCCTCTCTCTCTCTCTCTCTCTCTCTTCTACTTCACCGCTATAATAACTAGTACCCAACTACTGTAATTCCTTGAGAACTTTGCAGGGTTTTTCTCTGAAATTTTGAAAAATTACAAATTGGGTTTCTATAGTTATATATACATATATAGTGTGTGTGTGTGTGAGAGAGAGAGAGAGGGAGAGAGTATGGGATGGTTAGGGAGTTTGGTGTTGATGAATAGGTACAGTAAGAAGCAATGCAGAAGCTTTTTCTGGAGAGTGAGAGCGGCGGCGAAGAAGGCGGTGAAGAATGGCGGCAAACGGCAGTTGAAGTTCGGCTACGATGCATCCAGTTATGCTCTCAACTTCGATGATGGTGGTTGTGATTTTGGAGGAAGAGGAAGAGCAAATGCATTGTTACTACTACAAGGGGCTAAATTTGAGGAGTTTTCAGAATCCACTATTTGGGTTTATGTACTGTGGGTGAAATGAAGTCTCAATAATGTCATGATGCTTATAATTAATTATTCAGAGTCTCTCTGTTCATGGAATTTCACTTTTGTGTAGGTGGGAACCAATTCCTTACTTGTTCTGTGAATGATTTGGATTCTCTCCTATTTTACTTTTTGAATCTCCCTTTTTAGTTCTTGTATGAGTTCAAAATTCATTGTTTTGGTATCCATGAAGCAAATAGAGTTGTGTTTTGAACTTTGGATTGGCTATGAGGGTAGAAGAGGGAATAATATACAATAATCGGATTATTGAATACCCGGCCAATCAAAACACCAAATTTACCTCCATAATTGAAAATTGGGTGTTCTAATTTCTTCAACAATCATCGGATCATGCAATAAATTAATAATTTCTCCTACCCAAGGACCTAATAACTAGAAAAATAAGGCATGCTTTGTTTCAAGCGCTTTGTTTTTGGCTGAGACATAAATAGTGTTTTTTGTTGTTTTTCAAAAAAATCCAAAGCACGTTTGGAAACAATGTTTTGTTGTGAAAATGTCGGAAACAGTTATGCTATTGTTATAGTTTTGGGTCATGAACAGTTGTCAAAACAAGAAAAAATAGTTTTTTGGTATTTTAGTTTTGAGCCACTGTTCACGAAGTGTTTTAATACTGTAAAATAAAACAAGGTCGCACAAAACATATTTTTGTTTCCAAAATCGACATTGTAGTAACTCAAAAACAAAAACAGCATAAACAAAACGCATGCCAAACGGGGCCTAAGCCTCTCCTTTGAGATGCGGTTCAAGCAACAAGCATTTGTGTGTGAGTATTTACTTGACAAAATAAAAAAATAAAAAATAATAAAAAAAAGGAAAAAAAAGAAAAACAAAAGGAAAAGACTCTAATCCATCTAGTGATCTTGATGAAATTCAAATCCAATGCATGAATAATCCTTCAAAAAGATTAAATTCAAATTCATTTTCATGAGCATCAACCCAAATTTAACCTAAATGAAAAAATGGGTTGTAGTAAAAAACTGGATAAAGAGCAGTGACGGACCAGAATCAGTTAAAAAGAATGCTTTACAATTTAGTAGAACCTGCAGTCTCAGACAATAATGTTTGGTTGCAAGGACAACAGCCATAATGAAACAGAAGATGGATCATGAGTATATTCTATCCAGTTAGAAACTGGTTCAGCTTCAGCAAATTCTAATCCGTTTCACACCGACTGCCAAAGAAATCATCCATACAAGAACAAAATTGAAAATAGAGCAAGTATTGACAATTATGTGTACAAACTTAAGGGCTCGGAAGAGCTTTCGCGATGAAATGTAACAACACACTTGCACAATCGGAATCTAGAAATGTAAATGGCACTCACGATGAGCTACCTACCTACAGTATTTCCCTAAACAAACGGTACATGATGTTCTATTCCATTTGCTCATTCTGTTCAACCCGCGATAGTGATATCTCGCAAACGTGGATCATCCACACAAGGGTGTTTCACACTTCAAACAGCAGGATCTTCAAATGTGGCAGTAGATAAATCCTTAATGCGAGGATAAGCAGCTTTCTCATCAAGTTGGTTCTGGGCCCATAACAGCATCTTCAATAAGCTGGGAAGCTTTGGGTCTGCATTTCAATTGATCATTCACAAAAATCATTGATAATTACAAGGAAAAAACTAAATAAAAAATTAACCAGCCAGTTAAGTCAGGTCAGTCAATTTTTTTAGCAGCGTCCTTCAGAAAACAGAGAGCACTGTTTAAACCATATTCAAACATGGCTTATACTCCGTAAATAATAACTACAGTGGCCAATGCATATGACAGATTTATTTAGTGGGCCCTATGTTGATTTAATTATAACGTAGCAAATGAAAGGGGTAAAAAGACCACACTATTACATGCTTCTTAAAGCTAGATGGTAATATTATTGTCCATTTTGTGGATTAACAGTTGCTGAAAAGCTAGACCACACATTTGCAGGCAGTTTGAATCATTTACCACGAATTTTGCACACCATATTGCAAAAATAACCAAAAAGTGAAAAAAGTAAAGACCATTTATGCTTATTAGGTCAGCTGCAAAGTCATGTTATAAAGTTCATAATTCAATTACTTGTACCACCAAACACTCCAGACAATTAACAAGTGGGTGAATTACGCTGACCTCCTTGAAATATCTATATGGTCTGTGTTAAAGGATTTAAATCTTAACATTACACCCTCCTTAATAGCTTAAGCTTTTAGAATAGATAGTGGTTAGCATGGTATCAAAGAAGGCGAGGTCTAGTGTTCAAGCCTTATCGTCACCCTATAATTAAAATTGGAATATGTGTTAGACCAAAGAAGGCCACACTAGAGGTTGCGTGTCAAAGAATTTAAATATTAAAGTTACACCCTCTCTAATAGCTTAGGCTTTTAGCGTAGATGGTGGTTAATAGTCTCCATTGTTCAAGGTGCTAAAGACATGGACAATTGACACTTGTATGATGACATCATCTCATAAGTTCTTCAAAGTACTCATTTTACCCTCAGAAACCTACAACAAAAGAAAAAAAAAAAAAAAAAAAAAGTACACTCCATATTAAATCTAAGGTTCAATATATTCTCGGTAGAAACATCATAAAACCTACTAAACCCTCTTGTGGTGAGTCTGGTGACTGTTCATTACTGTCATAATCAGCTGCAACCACCACTTCCACCTCTATCACAACCCCCATAACTCCACTACCTCCCATATAAACTACAGATGTAAAATTACACTACCAAGCTCCATCAGACATAGCCAATACTACTGTGATTTTATCCACCAACCTAGCTTCCTTGTTGACCCAACTAGGAGCTAAGAACAAGAACAACAATCACAAACTCAAAATCAAATTGCAAATAACATGACACATAATTTCAAAAGCGAAGACAAAATCAAAATCAAAATCAATTTCAGCCGAATCCGATCTATGATCGATCCCCCACGACAGCGTTGATGATGGATGGACAGGGCAAAGGCTCATTTTCCATCACCATCACTAACAGCAAAATTAGATCCTTTTTCATGGAAAAAAAAGAAAAAAAAAACCTAACCTTTTTCATGACTCTGGCTTGTAAGGATGGCTGCATTCACCTCACTTGCAGTCTTTAGGCGCTGTGATATGTCCAGAAGCTCTCCAACAGGGCAGTTGGTGACATCTTCAAATGCCAGCAGAGAAACGGTCCTCTCCAACTCTTCTAAAAAAACTTGCTGCACAAAATCACAATTGGCTTAAGGGACATGTGTTAGCACCAAAATTTTGCAAAATATAGTTTGATGCTGAAACTTTTCATTGCAGTAGCTTTTCCATTAATATTTAATTAATATTAAGACTTAAGCAGAACAATATATATAATTTGAATCTCATTTCGAATGAAGAAGAAAAATGGTAAAAACAGGTAAAAGGAGAGGTACAAAGAGCTCAGGATTACATTTTCCTCTCCCCTTGGTGCGAGCTCCTCCTGAGCAAACTCCAAAGCCTCTTCAACTTTTCCGTTCCGAATCAATTCTATCAACCTTTGCTGTTGTAGATGGAAAAACAGTTGGGGATTGGTATCCAATATCTGCATAGAATTGTCACATATTGTGAAATTTATGGCAAGGAATCTGCCCCAGCATCACAATACTATAAGCTCTCCATTACAAACTATACAAAGTCCTCCATGAGGTGTAGACTGCATAATAAGATCTCAGTGATGAAAACAAAGAAATTCAAGATAACAAAATAACAACAAAGAAAAACAGGTCTGAGATCATAGAGGTAAAATTAGCAATATTATGACAATGTTTATATAATGCAGGTGTCAACATCACTGATATTAGTACAAAATATATAAAATCACACTCAAGATTCTCATCTCAGCCAACAGTACCAGAAAGTACAGATGATGAGATGGTCAAAAGTCAATGGCTCCTCTCTACCCTGCTCCAAAATTGTCAAAGTCAACATATTAGGCACAAACAACATACTCCATTAGGGGTTCGAGCCTCAGTGGAGGCATGGGTGTGTGAGTTTGCTTAACCTTCCAAAAAAAAAAAAAAAAATTTGCTCCTTTAATTCCCACAACTATGTTACAATAGCAGTGGACCTTTTTTAAATGGGTACTTATTTGTAAGATCCCACAAACTATATGAAATCTCACTAAGGAATTAAAATGCCAGGCAAAATAACTATAAAGTAAAAATGATGATATAAAGTCCCTCCCTATACTACATTACTATTGTAAAATTGTCAAGAGTCAACAAGTTATGCACATACTCCGCTAATTTCCACAACTATGCTACAACAGCAATGCAAGTCTTCTGTGTAAAATTCATTTGGATGAGGACCACATAAAATAATGATGCACCCCTACAACTTGGGGGCAGCAAATTCTGCCTAGACATCAAACAAGCATTAGAAAATAGGCAACCATGTCCATGCTTCGCATCGATTCGGCACTAACAGTGTAGTGGATACTTTTGTTAGATAAAGACTCACACAAAACCTATGATTATTGGACAGACACAGAGTATCATGTTTTGAAACAGAAAAGAGACCACCCCAGTATCCAGACAAAGGGGCAAGGATATGTATGTGTGTGTTTGTATAACTAAATTACTAATATTATTGAATAACTGATTGTCTATGTTCAAACACATGTAAGCAAGCCAAAAGACTGGAGTAAACAATGTCATAAATTCATAATAGCAACTATACCATAAGTATTTTTTTATTTTTTGTTGTAAGTAAAAATTTCATTGAAGAATGCGCAAGGGGAGTGTGCCGAAAGAACAACTGCACAAGATACCAAGTCTAAACCCACTATACTCTCAAACTATACATAGCAAATATATCATATCATAAATTCCTCAACAGAAAACACAGCACCTCTGAAGTTTTGCACTTTTCTTTTTGTTATATAGAAGTGGGATGTTTATGAGTGTAATAGTGTCCTGAACAATCCTCAAACACGGGTTGACGGAGTGTTTGGTCAACAATCAGCCACAAAGTGACGACTCGTGAAGTTTCCTGTATACTGTATTTAGGTAGAGTGTCAAAACCTGTAAGGAAAATACCATCGTATTTTATTTAATCCCATAATGCAGATAGTGTTTGTTGCTAAATATGGAAGAATTAATTAATGATTCCCTAACAAAGATATGGTAAATTTTAAGATGCCTTGCAAGTGAAACATTGTACCAAAACACCAATAAACTAATGATTTCTGAACACTTGGTTTACGTTTCTTAAAATGGCTAATAATGGAAGATATAATATTTTTTCCAAGTAAAGAAATACAATTATAGGACCTTATGAAATGACTTGGGTCTTTTTCATTCAGGAAAAAAAACCTCCCTTCATCCCATAATAAGTGTCATGCTTTTTTTTCGAGATGCCTCAAAATAAGTGTCCACTTTTCCTTTTTGGGATGTTTCAAATTTAAAGTTCTCCAAATTGACCACTAGGTCTTGAAATTTTCAGGTCAAATAACCAAGTATTTGAATTCTGTGGGCTAGTTTTGTAATTTCAAAGGGGGACAATGCATTTGATGCATGTTCTTATAGGTTTATACTGTGCTAAAATAGATACATATGACATAATTAGTCGTTTCATACTGCTTCCTTAATGCTTATAAACTTGTAAATTTTGGCTTTATTGTATTACTTATTGAGTAAAGATGGGTAACATGCAATGGTAAAAGCTTGGACTGTCCACTGTAAGAGGCAGATTTCAACTCGAGAGCAATCATTTTATGCAAATACTACCAAAGATTAAGTCTGTGTAAATCCCTAGGAACACGCTGCATAGATGTACTGACACTGGTCAATGATTTTTTATGGTCTTCAAAGGGTATTGATGTGAAACTTATGTAAATAACAATTGCCTATTTTTATATGTATTTTGCAAGGCCTTCTTTAACAATCTCACTGATATCATATGCAACACTAATAATTTCTTTCTTAAAAATTGTTAGCCGATGTTATTTAATTTGCTTCTACAGTGTTCAAATCGATAAACTACCTTCAATGGACATTAAAATCACCAAAAAAAATATTTGAGATGACTCACTTAAAGAAAAAAATAAAATACTAACACAAATAAAAGGTGTAGTTTGAAAAAAATATCCAACAAGCTGAAATCTCTAACTCTCAACAGAACTTTTCTAGTGCCAATATCTACTGAGAAGATCAATACATGTACACAAAAGGATGTGGCATAATTTAATTAGAAGTTCAGGCAGATAGAGGTTGATCCCACATCACAGAGTTTTATGTAACATGCTAATAATTAGAGTTAAAATCACAAGGGGGGGGGGGGGGGGGGGGGGGGGGGGGGGGGGGGGGGGGGGGG
>JAOTQH010000002.1:1837502-1852071 GCA_025631255.1 Cornus kousa | reverse complement strand
ATATTATCTAAGTTATTCTAAGTTGAATTCGTTACAGATTGACACGTTACATTTAAAATCTATCAGCGTTTTGAATTTTCCAAGAAAAAATTATCAAAATTTAAAAACTGCACCGTTTTGAATTAAGAAAAATTCACTATAATCTAACGACAGAGTATTGGTTAACTTGCACTATATATAATATACGACTTATTATAATATTAAAGTGATGTTTTAATGACAAAAATGTCATTTAATATAAATTTAAGAAAAAATTAAATTTTTAAATAATTTTTATTTTAGGTTTCCTTTTCTTGGTTAATCTTTTTAAAATAAAATTTTAAATATTATTTCAAGGTATTTTCATTTTTTTATAAACAGTTATTAAAAAAAAATTACTGTTTTTTAAACAATATTATGTTGAAAGAGTTATTTATATTAATTTTAATTTTGTATTAAAGGGGCAATATTTTCTTAAATTATATTAAAAATATTTTATTTATTATAACATCACTTTGTAATAAATTGGCTAGTTAGAGTGTTTATTATATCAATTTTTTTTTTTTTAATTTTTTTTTCTTTCAGGAGTGTTTCTTGTCAAGAGGAAATTTAATGACATTTGTCCGAATTTTAATAGGACGAAATTTCACAAATAGTTTTTTAAAATTGAAAATTGAAAATTGAAAATTACTCACATGTCTGCTCTCAGCTTTGTTTCGTAAGACAAAGGGCACAAAGCAGGCCCTCTCTAACTTCAATGGGAAGTAATTACTCTACGCGTGTGAATCGCGTGATACTAGTAGAAATTTATCCTAGTGTGAAAAGGACACCACGGCGTAGAAGAACCGAGTCCCTCCTCGCTTTCCTACACATTGGAGTTTATAAGAAAACAACACCCAAATAGAAATAGTCGTCGATTCACGCACTCTCCTCTTTTTTTACCTACGCCACCACATTCTTCACGACTTTGTCTCTCCCTTACGCCCAAACCCTTTCTCTCTCTGAATTCTTCAATTCCAGATAAAGGAACAAAAGTCGCATCATAGAAACTGCTAGGAACCTTCTCGCTATTTCACACCCTCGGCAACGACGACTAAAACGACTCTCTCTCTCTCTCTATACAACTATAATAGTTCTCTCTTTATACATATGATTAATCGATCCCTCTTCATGATTTCGTTGATAATGAGATTTGATTTGCCCCAGTGTTTGGTTTCTGGAATTCAAGTTTCGGAACTCTGAATTGGGATTTCGAGGTATTGGAGAAAATTAGGGTTTTTCTTTTTTTTTTTTTCGATTGCGATGCTGATGGCAGACGATAGTTCGAATGTTTGGTCCGTTGACGATTTATCGGCCGTTGACGATTTATCAGACGATATTGATCTATCCATGGACATTCAGTCGATTCTTGACATTCTTGAAGAGAGTCCCGATCGCTCGCAGGTTGGTTTGACGCAACCGTATTATCGAAGATCCAATTTTTTTTTGATACTTCATTAACACATATTATGCAATCTGGTGTAGTTTGCTTTGTATTATTTGCTAAGCCTTATTGAATTCCTTTTGGCGAGATCGTACGAGAACATAGTATATTGGATGACATTCGCCACCTTTGACTAGTATTGAATTCCTGACTGTTTTTATTTTTTTTGGGTAAGATTGGTTAGTCTTTGTTACTTCAATTGTTGGCATCACTGGTATAGCGCAGGGCGTACTGTTTAAATCTCCCTTTTTCAGGGAGATTAACTCTTCTACAAATAATGGGTTTTTAGTTTTGTTGATAGATGTATGGAATAAGCATCAGAAATAACTCTTCACAGCTGATAATTATTTAGGCACAGTACCCTTTTCTAAATAGATGAAATTGATTAATTCCCTTTTCTTAATACATGAAATTTATTGTACTTATCATCCATTTAGCTCTTCAGTCTTCAGTCAGCATGTTAGGTATATACTATATACTATCTATTGAGTTTTTACCAAGGTACAATTGCCTTCATGGTCAAAGAGAGGCCAGTGCTGTTGAAGATGGAACTTACAGTTTATTTAGGATTGCCAGTTCCCTTTAATTTTTGCATAGATTATTATTATTATTATTTTTGACATGCTAATCACTCATTCTCCTGTTTGGTTGTGGAGAAAGGGAAACTTAATGGGTATTGGAGAAAGGGAAACTTAATGGGTAAAAGTAGTAATTAATGGCATGACAATCTTTTAATGATTTAGCTGGCAGCATTTTGTCTCTCTCTATACATGTGCATCTGTGCATTTAGTTTTGAATAGCATTCCTGTGGCTTGTTCTTTGTATAAGCGGCAAGTCCTTTTATCTAATAACAAGATTCCACTCCTTGGACACTAAATCTAGGATTTCTAATTTTGCAGAGTAGTCCAGAAGGTTTGTCATTAGAGAATGTAAAGCAAGGTGAGTCAACTTCTGATGTTAGTGGTATCAATTACTCGCTGCTCTGAATTGATAATCTTATGATTATGAAATCACTCATCCCAATACATATTATATGTATTTTTACTTATCAAAAAAAAAAAAAAACATATTATATGTATTTTTAAATGAGATTTGTTATGCTATTTTTTTTACATAGAAAGTGGAGATACAGGAGACCGGGTTTCAAGTTTTGATGTCTTAACATTTATGTCTTGACTTTGTAAATTGTTAATTAGGATTGCCGGAGTTGGAATCGGCACCTTCTTTTGTGGCTGAGATTCCGGGATCTGTTACATTCTCCCCTTCGTACAACTCGGAAGCTTCAGATTCTAGAGCTGGGGGTTCGGATGGTTCATTTGAGCCCATCGGGAATTCTGTCTTGGAATTTGACTGTGGGAAGCTGATACCTTCAGAAGAGATTGGCTCTCCAATGCATAGCTACTCTCTGAGTCTTGAGAACTGGATGGGTTTTGGTCACAGTACTCCTCCTTCGGAGAGGGATGGAGCTTCTCAGAATGCTTCGTCTTATAGCAGATGTGGTGGTAAAGAAGTTCAAAACGAAATACACAATTGTAGTACTTCATATAATTTTGCTTCTAGAGATGCTAATCATGTTTCAGATGTCAGAGAGACTTCCAATCTTAATCACCACAATGGGGAAACTGAATCCAAGTTCAGGCGTTTGCAAGGGGATACTCATTTTAAATGTATGTTAATTGTTTGCTTATATGATTGTACATTGGCATCTCTATTTTGCTTGTGTATTGTTTGGTATTGGTCTTTGTTCATTGCCTTTTCACTGAGTAATTATTTGGAATTTCAGATGTGTCTCAAGACCCATTGATAGAGAACTCATATGTTAATTATGGGCAGTTTTGTCATACAAGTGAAAATAGCTTGAAAGCCTCTGGAGCAGCAGATATTGTGGAGCCTTCCACTGTGGATGTGGACACATCCTTGCATAATGCATATTATACTCCTTCCAATAATTGTGAAATTCCTGACAGCATATACGAAATTGGTGACCATTATTCAGATTTTCAGTATTGTAGAGGTGAAGCATTTTTTGCTGGTCCCTCAAGGCAATATCAGCCTGATAGTTTCAGCTTTCAACTTCTATCAAATGATGATGATGAAATGATGATCGATATAAAGGATGAAGTAGGGGAGCTTTCAACGCAAAATGCATGTTCGAATGGTATGATTTTAGGGACTCAGGTGGAAAGAGAAGGTGAAACAGTTGCAGAAGCACCTGGGATAGACATATCAAGTGGAAAGCAAGTAGTTAATGTGAAGGATGAAAGAAGTGATGAGGGGGTTGCGCATCAAAACTGGGTGCGCCAATCCTTTATGGTTGGAGAAGACACTGTTAGGAGGAAGTCTTCTGGATTATCTGATGATGGTTTTTCTGCTGACAAAGGCTTAAGGCAGTCATTGCCTGGTTTTCTGCATTCCTTTTCAACTAACAAGCATGCATCTCATGTGAAGGATGAAAAAGAGGGCATATCCCTTACTGCATCTAAGAGAACTCACCAATCTCTTGATACCATTAATGGAACTGAAGGAAGAAACTCCACTCCGGTTTCAATTGGAAAGCAGTTGGGTTGCACAACGGAACAAAGAGAGAGTAAACCTACTCAACTCAAGAGTATGGAATCTCATTTATCAAAAGGCAGCTGCCGAGCAATTCAGAGTAGCGTCTCATATTCTTCTAATGATGATGACTCTGATATTTGTATTCTTGAAGATATGAGTGAACCTGCACCTTCAAACATATCATATGGTAATGGGAAGTCCCTTGTTACATCACAGCGTTCTAACTATAGTAACCCTCTTCATCATGTGGGAGTTGGAGGTGTGAGGCTTAAGACAAACGATGAACGATTAATTTTTCGAGTTGCACTGCAGGTAACATCTTGTTCATGATCATTATCTCTTATCATTAATGAACGAAGAAGTTAATTTTTCCTTCCAACAAAGTTCTTCCTGGAAATGCCTTGTTATGGAAGGGCTTTTGTGTTAGAAAGCACTCCAAAACCCAAAGTCTATCTTGAGGTCGTGCTCACCACGAGCTTGTGCCCTCAGCTACAGCATTTTTAATCCAATGGATGAGGGCTCGAGCTTACTTGAGAGCACTCTCTTATCATGGCCTTTACATTTGAAAATTCTCACTGCCCAAGCTTGTACTCACTACTCAAAAATACCAAAAGATTTGGTCACAGATACAAATGAGCTTGCCATCTGGCGGCATATGTTTTAACAATTAATATCCAGTTCTTAAAGCATTTCTTTTATTTTTTTTTCAAATTTTTTCTTACTACTTGACATTAAAGATGCACAAGTATTGACTTTTTCCTTACTTTTTTCCCCTTGTACTCTAATGGGAAAAAAATGTTATTGTAATACATCCCTCTTTTGTTTTTGCCCTTGTTTTTAGAATTTATATTTGCTAATATGATTGGCTTCTATGGAATTGGGCTGAATCAGTAAGTTTTATAATCTATAAGGCATATATATTTATATATATATATATTATCTTTCTTTTTCTTTTTTTTTTTTCTTTTTTTCTTGGAATGCTTGATATATAGGACACTTTTCACAATGAATGACTGGTTTGTGAGAAGCCACTTTTCTCTGATGCAAAAAGCCCACAATAACGAAATTGGGAGATATACCAAACCGGAACTTTATTATTCTTCTCTACTATGAGATGTATTGACAAGTTGTTTCCTTCTTCATTGTTTTTATGCTCACATTTCTTTCATATGCACATCATAAACTCAATGTCTGACTCATCTGTCCAATACAATATTGTAATTCTCTAGAAAGAAACATGTTTGGCACTGCACCAATGTACCCATGTTTGAATTTTGAGTCCTTGGTTTCTCCAATGCCTCCTGTCTGTGCTTTAACATGACCTTCGCTTGCAGTAGTTGAAATTCATATCTTTTTCATGCTCCTAGGACTTGTGTCTCATTACTTTGATGAATTTGTTTTTGAGGGAAAATGGACTCTTCCTTTTTTATTTATTATTTGGTTTCATGTTCAATGGATGTTGTTTCTAATGACCAAAACTTTGTCGAGATTGATGATGTTTTTTGATTTGCAGGATCTTTCTCAGCCAAAATCTGAAGCTAGTCCACCAGATGGTCTTTTGGCAGTTCCTCTTTTGAGACACCAGGTTTGGAGCTTTTCTTTCCGTTATTTCGTTTTGGTAGCTTTGGTTCAGCACAGACAAATAATATTACAAATAAACTGTGACATTGGCATTAATGTCTGAAATGTAACCAATACAAGAGTCAGTTGGTTAAGAGGAATTTTGTTAGGTTTCGATGACAAATTGATCTATCATATTTCAGTAATATTGAATGGTTACAAAGAGAGTAATGTTGAATGTCTTAGGAAATGACGGTAGATTGGATAATTATAATCTTTCAAATTTACTGTTTTTAAAGAGGAGGAGGGGGGGTAACATTTCATATTTGGCCATTTGATGATGTTTTCTGCTGCAGTTCACCCTTCTAGCACTCGTTTGCATGTTATTACTCTTATATCTTTTTTTCGAGGCATTAAAACTAGAATTATTTGTCCCTTGTTTAATTTAAGGATTTGCCTATTGTTTTTGTGTCTGTCAGTTTTTCATCCTACCTCTGTGTGTGTGTGATTTTTTTTTTTGTTTGATGGGGGGTTGGAATATGTACTATGTATTGCCAGTTGACATTAGTTGATGTTCTGGACAGCGAATTGCTTTATCATGGATGGTACAGAAGGAGACAGCCAGTTTCCACTGCTCTGGAGGAATTCTTGCAGATGATCAGGTTTTTTTTTTCTTCTTTTCTCAAATTTCTCTTGATAATACTTTTTTTTAAGCTCTATTTAATGGTACATTTGCCCAAGGAGTTGATCTTGATTTCTTCTGGGGGCAGGGACTGGGGAAAACAATATCAACAATTGCACTTATACTTAAGGAAAGGTCTCCATCATCTAGACTTTGTCCTTCCGATATGAAACAAAATGGAATTGAGATGTTAAATTTGGATGAGGATGATGATAGTGCGTCTGAGCTTGATAAATCGAAGCAGGATGCCAAATCTTGTCAAGTTATGTCAAATGGAAGTTTAATGAATTGTAAGAACACTCCTGCACAAGCCAAGGGAAGGCTAGCTGCCGGAACTCTTGTTGTCTGTCCTACAAGTGTCCTTCGTCAATGGGCTGAGGAGTTGCATAGTAAAGTAGACAGCAAAGCTAATCTCTCTGTTTTAATATACCACGGAAGTAATCGAACAAAGGATCCTTCTGAGCTGACGAAGTATGATGTTGTCCTTACAACATATTCAATTGTAAGCATGGAGGTCCCAAAGCAGCCCCTTGTTGATAAGGATGATGATGAAACAAGAAATCTTGAAATCCATGCTGTTCCGTCTATGGGATTTTCATCCAGTAAGAAAAGGAAATATCCTCCTAGTTCTGATAAGAGATATAAGAAGGGTAAAGACGGTGGATTGCTTGAATCTGTTGCTCGCCCTCTTGCAAGGGTTGGATGGTTTAGAGTTGTTTTGGATGAGGCCCAGAGCATTAAGAATTACAAAACTCAAGTAGCCAGGGCTTGTTGGGGTCTTCGTGCTAAACGTAGGTGGTGCTTGTCAGGGACGCCCATCCAGAATGCAGTTGATGATCTTTATAGCTACTTCAGATTTCTGAGATATGATCCATATGCTGTATATAAATCATTTTGTTCCACAATAAAGGTCCCAATTAATAGGAATCCAGCAAATGGGTACAGAAAGCTACAAGCTGTCTTGAAGACAATAATGCTTCGTCGCACTAAAGGTGAGAACACAGAGAAAATTAAGCACATTAGTTATTTTGACCTTAAACAACTGTGAAATGTGTAGTCTAATCGGGTTTCTCTTTTCTTTCTTATTTCTGTTTATTTTTTTTTAATTATGTTTTGCAAGACTTTTGAATTGTCTCTCACATTAAAGCTCTTCAGAAGCTTCCTTGTTTTATCGTGTGAATTGTTGTATCCCCATATCTGCTCCCTTTTGTGGTTACAGATTTTCTGGGTTTGCTTGTTTTTGTGATTGCAAGTATTATTTTATCCATTACATTTGTTGGGGGACCTAGATTTTAAAGGAAGTATCTGTTCACAGGTTCACGAACTTCTGGCAATTTGTTTTTTCTGCCAAGTTACTTGTTGACATTTCTGATAAATCACAAACTGATGGAGAAACATGGTTGAAACGAACACTTTTATATCAGTTGGGACATTTTGTTTTTTGACATGATCTGTTATAGAATGGAACGTTTATATCAGACACGGTTGGTTAGCATATGCGCCTTGAAAGTCTCCCATTTGGTGTAGCTGCAAGTTAGATCAAATACTTTCAGGCATTGCAATTCTGTTCTAAAATATACTAGAATGGTGCAGTTCCTTTAAGTATTGACCTTGGTTTACGGTTCCTTTGTTCTGTCCTCAACGAACATTGTGGTATTGGAGTAAAATCGTTACATACTTTTTGGATGCATTATTCTTTTGCAGCTATTGTTTTTTAGGTACTCGTAAGTCATAACTACTTTTGAGCATTTAGGTGTGGTTTGATATAACTGAAATTGAAGTATTGAAATTTTTAGGAGCTGAATTTTAAGTGCTGAAGTAATAAGCGGTAGTTACAAACTGGGAATTTCTTCTCTGCAGTGACATTCATGTAATAATTTTACTCCCTTTAAGTGATGTTGAAATTGCGTTATCTAACACACTGAACTGGATACACACTTAATTTGTTCAGAATAAATGTTTAATAGTATTTTCAAATGGCATCTTATTATATGAAATTCTTTATTTGCATTGAAGAATTAGTCAAAATTATTTTTAGAATTGGTGTTGTGATACTTCGTCATGCCATCAGACTCATGGATTTGGAGGTTCATTGCATATGATCTGTTCATTCATTTGACGAGTTCCAGTTTGATGGTTATTTTGTTGACTGTAGAAATACAGCTAGGACTGTATCAATGTGCAAACTACTGTAAAGACTTATGATAATTTGATGGTGAATGTTGCATTAGGCACGCTTCTTGATGGGGAACCAATCGTTACTTTACCGCCAAAATCAGTAGAACTGAAAAAAGTGGATTTTACGAAGGAAGAGCGGGATTTCTACTGCAGACTAGAGGATGATTCGCGTGCTCAATTTGCAGTATGTGTTGATTTGAATTTTCTTTTTTGCGTAGTCTGATATTTTACTGTATGTTTTGGTTATGCAATTTCTCTCCCCCTTTCATATATATATTTTTTGGTACATTTATCTTTATTTTATGCAAGTATACATATACACGTTCCTTTTGACCTCTAGAGTGGGTTTTCTAATGTCAGGAATATGCAGCTGCTGGAACTGTCAAACAAAATTATGTTAATATCTTATTGATGCTTCTGCGCCTTCGGCAAGCTTGTGATCACCCTCTTCTTGTTAAGGGATATGATTCTAGTTCTGCGTGGAAATCATCCCTGAAGATGGCAAGAAAACTTCCTCGGGAGAAACTAGTTTGTCTTCTGAATTGTTTGGAAGCTTCTTTGGCAATTTGCGGGATATGCAATGTACGTGATCATACGAATACCATGTGGATTTCAATTTTCAAATTTTTTTCCTCTCTTTGCTTGTGCGTATGATGGTTTGTTGATGTTTTTCAATAAGATATCTAATGAGTTAAACCCAGCGGGGCCAAAGAAAAACTAATGAGTTTAATGCACTAATGGGGTGGTTGGTTACCTTCCAGCATCATATAAACATTGTGGTGGATGACTTTTTTTAAGTATCATATAAATTGATTTTTAGTTTTCTAGTATAGTTTTTTTTTTTTTTTTTTTTTGGGTTCATTTTTCTATGCTATCGGATTTCTTTCCTTTGGAATCTTCTTACAGTTTGTGGATGAAGTCTAATACACTTGTCGATTATTTTTTCTCCTTTTAAAATCTTTAGCAGGCATAAATTGCATATATTGAAGTTCATGTGCTCAGTGTGTGACAAGATAACTTTATCAAATTCAAGAAAAGCTTCTTAATTTTTGTTGGCTGTGATGGGTTTTGTGATCATCAGCCATATTGCCTAATAATGGACGTCTTGTTTGGGTTCCACACCACTAGATATGACCTCCACTGACCTTATATGAGCTATGATTCTGTGATAAATGGATTGATATGGGATGCGCAACATGAAGCAGTGAACTATTGGACACTTCTCACTTTACGCGTTCAAGAATTTTTATTGAAATAAAGGAAAGTTACCCCTGGTTTTTGGTGTTTGGTGTTTTAACTTCGAAAGGAATCTACAAAAACATCAGCGAAAACCAAGATGTAAGCGTAAATAAATTCACAAAATCATAATAAACATATTTTGAATTATAGTGTTTCTAGAACACTTCATTTTCCTAGCAAATATTGTTGATCCTTACACCTGTGGTAAATGCTAAATCTCCCTAATTTATTTGACTTTAATTAGGTGGTGATGGTGCTGCCTGTATGCGCTCTTCCTTTAGTTCGTTTGCTTTTTAACATAGCTCATCTTGTGTTCCCTTTGTATGTGTTGTTTCTTTAATCAATAGCAAAAAGTAACTACCAGACAGGCCTGCCAATGTAGCAGATTTTAGGCAAGATCCAATATTTGACTCAGATGTGTTAAAGAGGTATTAATCTGACGATCCAATATGAAACTGGATCTAATTGATCTGTCAACTAATGAACCAATGGTGGATTTAGGATGATCTGATTCATTAATGATTTCCAGCTTCCTATATTTTTAATTATATTAGCTAAAAACCGCGTTTCCTTTCCAGCTTTAGATTTTTTTAGCTAAAAACCCCGTTTCCTTTCCAGCTTTAGATTTTTTTATAGATCTAAAGGTGCATAAATCTCATATAAGATTTAAGAAGCAGAAGTTCTAAGGTTTTCTAATTTTATATCACAAGCTACTCCTTATCACCATATCTCCGTCTTCTCCCCTTTTTCCTTATCCCACTCTCTCATTTGGTGGTTTCAACTCCAACTAGAGGTCCAGGATTTTTTACTCTTCTTTCTCATTGTTCTCTTTCAAGTCCCATTACTTCTCATAGCTTCTGTGATGCCACTGGAAGCTGCTGATGGATTTTGTGCCATCTTCTTCTTCTTCTCCCAGTCCCTCCACCCCTCTTTCTCCACCATTGTTCTTTATCTGCCACCAATACTGATATGATCTTCTATACTGAAATTGATTTGTCTTGATGATGGCTCTTCGTGTATCCAAGTGTTGAAACAAATCAAGGATTTAATAGATTATATATATGTTGTTTTTCATATTGAAACGGATTATCAGATGAGAGGTCCAATTATTACTAAATATATTGTTTTTATTTGAAAACATTATCCGCTGGATAACTGACTTGGAGTGGATCTGCTTTTTTGCTTAAGAGTGTCCCATTTAAATCCGATCTGTTTGCAGGCCTACTCTAAATGAGCCTACCATACTAATATCGGCTACAACTTTGATTTGGACATATAGCCACATATAATATTTCCATCAGGAAAAAGGCTGCATACAATGTCAATAAGTGGGATATTATGAATGATTTCAATGGGACCTGTTAGACATGCGAAGTTTTAGAGATGTGATATGATATTAACAGAATTGGATGAAGCCAAATGAGCGAGGTGCTGTGGTTAAGATATGCAGAAGCATGAGTGTGCGGAATTTGACGGTTTGACGGATTATCAATATTAGATGGAAAATGGATGGTGTTCGAATTAATTTATGTAAAGATCATAGGCGAGGTAGAAGTCAAAGATGCCTTTCACCTAGAAAAGGGGTGATATGTTCTTGTTCTTCATGTCTCCATGTTTCTGGATGTAATAATTTTAGTTTGGGGTTTGATTAGTCTGCTAATCATTATGGCGGAAGAGTACATTAGCCATCATATATTACAATATGGATCTTGTTTTGGACGTATTCCAATGCAGAACTAATTATATGTTCTCTGAAGGTTCTTGGGCTTAAAATTCACCAGTTTCTCTTTTTCTGCATATAATCCTTGTCTTTATTAATCATTATCATTTACATTCTAAATGTCACTAAATTGATGAGGTCTTTGTTCCTTGTTGATGTTTTTATAGGATCCACCTGAAGATGGTGTTGTTACGAGCTGTGGGCACGTTTTTTGCAATCAATGCATTTGTGAACATCTTACAGGTGATGACAGCCAGTGTCCTGCCCCAAATTGTAGAGCTCAAATCAGTGCATCTTCAGTGTTCTCTAGGACCACATTAAGAAGTTCTCTTTCTGACCAGTCTGATCAGGATACTATCCCTGATCATTCTAGTTCTGAATCCACTAAGAGACATGAGCCTTGTTCTGCAAGTTGCGCATTTGATTCCTCCAAAATCAAAGCTGCTCTTGAGGTCCTTCAATCATTGTCTAAACGACGGGATTGTACAAATTCCTTGAAATCTATGGATGAGAGTGCTAGTTGCTCAGAGAACTCATCCAATCTTTATGTAGAGTCATCATTTAGGAAGACACCTGATAACGAAACTTCTATTTTGGATAATGATTTGAAGGATTCAATTAAAGTAGCAGGTGAGAAAGCAATTGTCTTCTCCCAGTGGACAAGGATGTTGGATTTGCTTGAAGCTTGTCTTAAAAGTTCTTCCATCCAGTACAGGAGACTTGATGGAACTATGTCTGTCATGGCTAGAGATAAAGCTGTGAAAGATTTCAACACTCTCCCAGAGGTTTGCGGGGATTTTTTATAATATAATTTAGTATCAGCTTCTTTTTATGAATTTGATTCTGAAATTTGATGTCTTTTACATTGTTTAGGTGTCAGTTATGATTATGTCTTTGAAAGCTGCGAGTCTTGGACTAAACATGGTTGCAGCTTGTCATGTTCTTCTTCTGGACCTTTGGTGGAACCCTACTACTGAAGATCAAGCAATTGATAGGGCACATCGGATTGGGCAGACGCGTCCTGTTACAGTTTTGCGTTTGACTGTGAAAGATACGGTTGAAGACCGCATCTTAGCTCTTCAGGTATAATTTTGTGTTCTAATGTTTGAATTGTTTTTTTTTGTTTAAATGTATAAAATATGGATGTTGACAAGATGGTAATTATTGGAGCATGTGGCTACTGATCTCCTCTTCTTTTCTCTCTTTATATATTTTTTTCATTATTATTTTTAAATGAGGAAATTGTGTTCTTGGTTGATTTCTTGTTCATGTGCTGAACTGAACTTCATTGTTGGATAGTAATTATGAATGTGTGACTTTAACTGGTTGATCAAGAAATAGGCAAGGAGAAACTCATTTAATTGCTTTTTGAATACTGCCTGATTTCTTAAGAGTACCATTTTTTCTGAACTTTATGTTGACAGGATCTTTTGGCTCAGTTAAAACTTTACTGCCTTTTCCTATTTATATGTCATTGTGAGGGCCCGAGAGATGAATGTAATAAAGAGGGATTGATATACTGTAGTTCTTGGGAGAGACAAACACCGGGCAGTGGAACAGCTTCCCTTGGAAAAACTTACACTTTCAGTTTAAAACTTCATTTGGTTTTAACATCATATTAATGTTTGTTTGTTACTTAAGAGAAAGATTGATGCTCGGTGAGCTTGAATGCATCTTCACATGCCTAAAATAGTCTGGTTTAGATCAGGAAACTTTTTTGGAGAGAGAGAGAGAGAGACTTGATTCCACAGTAAATTCATTCTTGAAATGTTATCAAACTAATGAGCATGGTGCCAGGGAAGCACATTTTGCTTGTACAGACGATGCCCATCACTCTTGTGATGCCTAACAAGGGGTATGTACCGCATTTGGACCTGGGGACAACTAGCCAGTAGGCATGGCATTTCTGCAAATTTATTATTGACCCCCGACACCTGGTCCCTTGTGCTGGGACAATGGGCATTTAGTTATGAACTTCATTTTCAATACATAATAGCCATATATGGCCCATATCAATATGATTTCATTTACAAATCAATTATGTAAAGGATCATCCCTATGAAACTTTCATTATTTACTATAATTTGAATAATGTAAGTGGAGCTGACATTATCTTTTTTGTGTATGTTTGCATTATGTTAAAGATGTGAAATTTATGTTGTTCTATGGTTCCTAGTTCTTAATATTTGTATTCTATCGTTCCATTGAATTGTGAGATGCTAATTCAAGATATACTTTTGAATTGCAGCAAAAGAAGAGAGAGATGGTTGCATCTGCGTTTGGAGAGGACGAGACAGGTAGTCGTCAAACTCGCCTTACTACGGAGGACTTGAAATACCTGTTCATGGTTTAATTAGGGGTGTCTGCTTAGTATATAGATTCTGTTCTAGCTGCAGCGTTGTTACCTCTATAGTTGAAGCTTTTCTAACAATAGATCTTTAGGATTAACAGGAAAAGAGGCCTCATTTTACAGAAGATCTTGTGAATTGTCTTAAAAAAAATTCACATGATCTATATTCTTTTAACGATTGGATATTCTTGCTTTCTCATTGTATAGGATGTAGATTTCAATAGCTTACACCAATTAAAGATAGGGAGGGAGTTGACATTCTTTCAAGTATAGTTTAAACGGTAGTTTTCTTTTCTTATGAAATGATAGTTTGATTGGTAAATTTGATCATCTTTTACCCCCCGCTATTACCTTCTTTATTATTATTATTTTTTATATTTAATAGTTAGACAAGACATTATGCCGTAGCCTTAATGGCTATTGTGATTAAATCTAAACAGTTGTGATACTACGACACGTGATATTGTGGCAACAAACAATTATCAGTTTTTTTCTTTCATTTTGTTAGCATTCTATTATGTTGAGGTTCATGTAAAAGCCACTGAAATGTTTGGAGCAAAATGTGTTGGTCTGATGTCAGTTCTGCATTGTTTTGTTGTGTTTCACTACGGTTGACAGTGAGTGTAAGGATTACCGGGTCACATTGGTCAATATGTCCGGTGAATGTTCTTTATGCTCAAACTATTTTATGTGCCTTTTAGGTTTGCTACGTATATAATTTGCAAAGAGCTGCTTATTTTGATCCTGTATTTCTTGGCCAAGTGAAGAAACACCATACATATTGTCAGATCCATGCACGGATGAAGAGGGTGATTGCACTGT
>JAOTQH010000002.1:1817254-1829002 GCA_025631255.1 Cornus kousa | reverse complement strand
CTGTCCACCATCCATTCATGCTTACTGGTTCACAAAAGCCACCTTTCAAATGTAATATATATGAATTTTTCGTTGAAATTTTTATTCTAATTGTGTGTGTATTTTACATCAATTTTGGTCAACTTTGTGATTTAATTTCTGGGTTTATTCCCAATTTCTCATTCCAAGAAGATTATAAATTGAAAAGGCCATTTTTCCTACTTTAAAAAGCCCAAATAATGAATTGTATAATTGCCCAATAATTATCATGTATCGAATTTCTCACTGTATTGTCGAGGAACATTGTAACTAAATTATTTAATTATTATGTATTTTACTATAGTTATCCCAATTTCATATATCAATCGAAGGAATCCCAACTCAATCCCATATATGATGGGTAAATAATTCTCAATTTTTTCATAATTTTCAAATTTATTTAAAAAATTATGGATATATGATTCATTCTTCTTACTTACATTCTCAACAATATATTGACGTTAATGTTGAAAAGGCTATATATTCATTTGTTTGTTAATGTTGACTTGATTACTGGATAATTGTTGAATTTGTCCGAATATTTTGGATTGAATGACCCTGAAAAGCCCTGAAATTCGTCAGTACATTGGTAATGAAGTTTTTCAACATTCTGCTTAGTCCTTACACTTATTGAATCTCGTGAGACATATTCTTATACTGTCATAGTGTTCAGTGACTACGATTAGAAAATTTAAAGAATTGAAGGATGAAAACTTTTCAAGACTTAAAAATAGATGGCTGTCAAATAGATGACAAGGTTGCAATTAGGAAACTGAGTGGGAGAGCCATGAGCCTGATGGAAGACTCAATTTCATGTAACTAATTCTGATACATCTCATTTATGTGGCAGATTTGTACGTTTTGTAAGCACACCTGAAATTCTCGAGAGATTTGTGCGAATTGAAAAAGAAATTTTGCAGATTCAGAGTTCTGTTCAATCCAATGAATCCTCGAACGGAAATATAGCAGGGCAGGCTGACAAAGGTACGATGATAGCTTAAATTTTAATAGCAGAACTTTACCTGACTGGTTCTAATTTGATTACCTGTATTATAGTCCCTGATTTATTCTCTTTGTAAATGTGTCACAACTTACACTCTGTAAAAATGCATATGCTCTTCCTCAAAGATCATGTATGAACCACATTTTAATTAAATTAATTAAATCTTGGGAACATATTTTACCACTCACAATATAATATGTCAAATAATCCAAAAAAATTGCTCAAAAATAGGAACAGGAAGGATCTCAAGCATTTTTGGTTTTTTTGCTTTTCCAAGTACTAGATAAATTGCTTTGTAGTTTGAAGCTGGCAAATGTTTTCCTGTGAAAAGATGTGGAACTTGTGTTATTTTTACATTTTCAACAACCATAGACTTATGCATCAGTTAATAAATTTGATTCATTCTCCTTATTAACTTCGGTTATCAGGAAGCTTTCTAGCTGCCAATGCGGTTTTGAAGAAGTCAAATGATTCCTGCAAGGTATTTCATTTCATTTATTTACATATTCTATAGGTTAAATTGGGTAATGTTTTTTAAGAATTTTCTAACTTTAGTTTTACCATTTCCTTTTCCTTTAATTGTTCCTCCTAGTTCATAGATGAAGTTGAAGTAATTGATGATGCTGTTCATGAAGAAAACTCCAAGTAAATCATGTTATCTTTGCAGTTGCACTTGATAAATCAATCTTCTTACTTTCACTGCTTTAATGTTTTCTAGTATTGAATAATTTACTTATTGGTTATAAGGATCTGCCTTCAACGCCTTTTAGAGACTCGGAAGGCATTACTCCGGAAAGAACAGGCCATGGTGTATGCCCGTGCTCTTGCTGCTGGATTTGAAATGGACTATGTAGATAATCTCATATCCTTTGCTGATGCTTTTGGAGCATCACGTTTACGGTACGGTTTTATTAATAACTTCTAGGGCTGCAAGCCTACAACTTCAAGTGATGGGTTATTATGTAACTTCTTTATCCACCTTTTATGATACTAATTTATCCTTGTCCTTACTTTCATGTCTTCTAGTTATAGTAAGATTAAGGAGACAACATTGTTGATTAGACATTCCCACAGAGAGAACATTCCCTTAAAGTTCTCTCTATAAGTTGGATCTCCGTTCAAGCTCTGTACATTATTTGCCTACCATAGCATTGGTGGGAGGCCAATTCATCTTCTAGGTTTCATAATTTATGATGTAAAATCAATTTTCAACTATTAAAATTATAATGAAAGGAATGTAGAGAATAAGATCATACAACAGTATTTTTTGCAGATATTGCCTTTCTCACTTCTGTATTTATTTATTATTATTTTTTTTTTTGGCTATTAGGATCTGTATATATTTATTATCGTATTGTTCATTTCATCTCCTTATGAATGGTAGTTATTTATTGTACCAAGTAGTATAATGAAAACTCTAATTTTACTTGATTCTTAACAACAATTATATTGATATTCATCCATAATTTCTACTAGAAAAGGACAACATTTCAAGTGGAATTCTAGATGTTGTAGGTCATGAGTTTTTTACTGAAAGATTTATTGCAGGTCACCTTCACATATGTTCCTCTTCTCACTCTAGGTGCATAAATACAAGCACTTATTTCTGATGTTGAGTATGGTTGAGCCTCAAAATAAAAAAATTTGGTTTTGTAGGGGAGCATGCATAGATTTTAGGGAACTGTCGAAGAAAAAGCACACAGATGGCCTTTGGATGGATGAATTAGCGTCAATGGAGGCATGCTTCCCACCAGAGCTGTCATATTCAGGAACATCTGGGATTGTACTTACATTTGAAAGTGATGCTACAAGTCAGAATAATATACTTTCTACTGGTAAAGTTATGCCGAATGGCTCTGTAAATGCATCATCTGACTCAACCACAAGTCTGGAAAATTCAAATGGTAACAAAGGTATTTCTTTTCATGCTCTTTTCTTTTACTTACTTATATATTGCATTTATTCAAGAACCACCACTATTTTATGAAAAAATTGCCATTTTAATAGATGCATTTGTATTGAGAATGAACAAAAACTTGAAGGAGCTTCCTATGTAGAGAGAGTGTAATTCTTCATATACACTAATGGGAGTCATTCTTCGTCTTATTACAGCTTTTCCTGGTTTGCGCTTAATTCTGTTTTCCTGATACAAATTATTTATTACAATTTATTAAGATATATTTTTCATAATTAATTTTCTCAGTTTTCCTCACCATTCTATAGACACGTGTACCTTGTGATGAAAGATATAATCCATTTGGTTCCCTGTGGATTGATCAAAGTCCAAGTATCTTCAGCTCTTGACAAAACAACTTCGGTTTTCCTCCCAAGATATAAATGAACAAGAATCTGTTTCGAAGTCTAGGTAAAATCATCCATAAACCCCCCCAAAAATGAAATAATGACATTCCTTTAGAGGCCGAAAACAATAATTACCGTGAAAATCTGGGTAGATCAGAAATTATATTGTGCTAAACATTAGACTTTGTATTGAAATAAGGTGCCTCAAATGACTCAAACGGTTCAGATTTTTCATTGATACGTAGCCTGATAAGCAACAGACTTTGCTAGTCCATCTAATACAAAACATTTCTTCATGTCTTGTTCGCTAAACATAAGTACTTGAACTTCCGGACATGCTATCTCACAGTATTTCTTTGCTATGTCCATAACTTGCTCTGTTATCAGATACTCTAATCGTTCACCTGCATTAGTCTATTCAAATGAGATGTGTATCTTGCATCTTGATAAGAGCAGTGCTATTTGCACTTTTTCATTTTTTTTACACTTCACTTGTCGTCCATAAAAGCACTGTCATACTTCTAACGTGAAACCCGTCAAAAATAAATAAAAATAAGAAGAGGGTATAGCACAATTTCAGTTGCTTATAGCAGTAATGTTTTCTTCATATTTCTAAATATTGGCTTGGCAGAATTATCATCCTTGATAACAGTGCATGGAAGCTTGTCTAAGTTTCATGGAATGCAATACACACACACACACAATATATTCCATCAGCCAATTGCCGCTCCTTACGATCAGAGAATATACTCTATGCAGATAAACACTTCCCTGCATCAGATCAGATACCACCAACTTCAGCAAAAGTTCAAATGAAGATGCCATTTCCGAATCAGATTCCTCAGTACATGTACAATTTTCATAGACCTGTTCAGCAGATGCCTCCATTTCGAGGTTATCCTTTCCCTGGCATGCGGCCTGTACCTCCATATTATCAAGGGAATATGTGTTGGCCTTCAAATATGGATGTTCCTAATCATGGTCATCCCCGGGAGCCAGATTATCGTCAGCATCAGAAGTCATCTTCGAGGAAAAAGGAGAAATCTTCAAGTGTAAAAGAACCTGTAGCTTCAGAAGAAGATGAACAAACTGAATCCAGTGACTCTGATTCTGGAAGTCATTCAGATGGACATCCACAGGATGACAGAAAGCATTCTTCAAAGGAACAACCATACAGAAAAAAGCACAGGAAGAAGTCCTCCAAAACAGTTGTCATACGTAATATAAACTACATCACTTCCAAGAGCAGAAATGGAGAAATGGTTGGAGTCCCTGGCGATCCTTCTTCAGTCGAGGATGAGTTAATTGATCAAGATTCCATCAAGCAGAAGATAGAGGATGCAGTTGGATCATTGGAGAAACACCATGAGTCAGTATCACATGGTAATAGAAGAAGAGGTGGGCACAAAAGCCCCAGAGATTCAAATAGATCGGATGGTTCTGCTGACCGAGATTCAGAGAATGACCAAGTTGCAGATACATCTGAGAGAAGGAAGGGAAACGAGAACTGGGACGCTTTCCAGAACCTTCTGGTGAGAGATGAGGATTCAACTGCTAATGAAGTAGAGAATGATCGTCCTATAAATTTTCAGGATGAACACTTCAGAGCCGAAAGCTCTGATGAGAGCATTGCAGTTGTGAGTATCCATGCTTTAGACTTGGAACCGGAGAAAACCCTTGCAGCCGATTCCTTTGCTGTGGTCGAGAGGGATGGAGGACAAGAAGTTAGAGTTAACCTGGAAGATTTTGGAAATGGTGAGGATCTCCGTTCAAGTAGGAAGAGAAGAGATTGTGCAGATGAACAAATGTTACTTTTGCAAGGAATGGAAAAATCAGGAAGCTCTCTTGAGGGAACACTATCTCATTGCACCATGGAGTCGCCCATTATAAAAAATGGAAAGGGAGAAGATTGGTTCATTGTCAACCATTCCCGGAAATCAGAAAACGAGGAGGCAGCCAGTCAGCAAGCAACTTGTGGTGACCATTATGCTTTGTCATTGGAGGGAGATCGCTCTCAGACAGGAAGTTGTAAAAAGATTGTACCTGTTGATGATTCTTTCATGGTAAAATCTCTGTCAGCAGTTGATGATCAGTTTGATTCTCAATGGAAAACTGACATAAGCATGATTGCTGACCTGAATGTAGCTTCCCAGCCTAACAATGCCAGCCCAGATGTTATACAGGAAAAGCCTGGACTATCTAGTACCTGTGAGCCAGATGACATCTGCATGATGCTTGTACGGAATTCAGGATGGGAATCTGCGGGGGCATATAGGACTCCCGAAGTGGACTATGGTATTGAAATTTCATTTACAGAAGCTAAGAAAAAGTCATCTGCCATTGAAACAAACGATCACATGGTCGAGAAGGTTCCCGTGAAAATTAAGAGCACCAACGGTAAGAACACTCTAGGTCTTGGTTCAAATAATTCAGGAAAAGAAGCAATATCCAAAGTTTTTCGGGGATCTCTTGCAAAGAGCAACTCTGATATTTTGTCCAAGAGCAAGAAACCATCTCCTACTAGTAGGCCCATGGTTCAAAAAAGCAAAGTGGAAAAGGTATAAATGACTTTATAGTTGCTTAATTTCTGACCAGATTGTTTGATTACATGTTAGTTTCTTGTTTCGTGATTCTAATGAAACATTCTTCTACACAGGAAGAAGATATTCGAAGGAAAACGGAAGAATTATTGATCCAACGCCAGAAGAGAATTGCTGAAAGAACTGCAGCTAGTGGTGTTACTCCTGCAGCATCTAAAAAAGACCCTGTGGGTAGTAAAACTGCTTTCTCGAAGTATGACAAGCATAGACCTCAGTCCAGAACTCAATAGACAAATATATTGAGTTGGCCTAAGCTGGGGATCAAAATTTCAGCCACAAATCACCTAGTACTTGGATGGTCGATAGATGCTTGATATTGTGAATGCTTAGATACTCCATGAACATTCTAGCATGAAGCTTTATTTGGCATTTCCTTGAAAGTTGAAGAGGATGGTACAACAGGTGGGTGAATTCAAATTTGACATCGAATTTTGGAGATGAAAATCATGCCTGACAGAGGCATTTATTCTATCCATCACCTACTACTTGAATAAAAATGAAGAATATATTTACTTGGTGAGGAAATTGACCGAGAATGTACTCTCCTCCAGCTACCGAAGAGTTCAAAAAATACCTACTGTTTAATTGAAAAGGCTACAAATCTCCTCCCAATGGATCAGATAGTACTCACCTCTGTTACGGGGTTTTCCACTTCAGATTATGATTATTTCAATTGTTGCTGCTGAACCTGAACTTGTATGTAGTGAATTTTCTCAGGTCTCCAATGTATGTGTGCATGGTGTGCTTCACAGATGGTGGATATAGTTGTCATGTTTTGGTCCTACATTTTTTGTATAATGTCAGTTGAGTGATATACATAATTTCCAATTTATTTTCTTTTCATTGGAGGTAGATAAACTGTGCTTTAGTTCCATTTTAGGTTATTGGTTTACGAGGTCATCCTTTAGCAGTTGTGTCCCGGTGTTTCTGAAATTCTTTTTGTATGTATATTAAACTTTCATATGTATTCATCATTTGTAATGTCTTTTTACAGTAATGAGCAATTCGTTAATCTTTGATCATCTTCTTCCAGTTAGTTACATCCTTCTTGAGATAATTAACGTTAACTTGGTTCTGTTCTTGTGGATGTTGCAGCAGGCAATGGAAGAAGTGGTCAACCACAACATTTCTTCTATGCATTAAGGATAAGGGCGTGTTTGGGAAGAAGATGTGGGTATGTGGGTTGTGTTGTTGATATAGGGTTTCTTTTTAGGATTTTCTTCTTTCTGTATCTTTGTGGTCAATTGATGACATCCAGAAAATCAATGTTTCCGATTGTGGGTTCAATTGGGTCCGACGATGTATGATTGAATATAAATTGAAAACATATCTTTAAAAAATTCTTACTCCTAAACACATCCTTACATTATGTATGTGTGTATGTAACTAGAGTATGATTCAGACAAACTTGGGTTTTTCGTTGGGAGTGGTTTCACGCAATAGAAGACTTGGTTTTTCCATGGGAGTGCAGTTATGGGGACGGTGGTGATGGTGCAAGTTTCCAGAAGACTTGTATGATTGAATAAAGTTCTACAGTGAACATGAATTTTGGAGAAGATAAACAGTAATTTGTAAGTATATATGTGTATATATATAGACGTAAGGACATGTTTGGGTGTTTAAAGGGTGTTTAGGTTTAATTGTTACAATAATAAGGGACTTTAGTGTCTTTTCAACCTCACAAGGGTATTATGGTCATTAAAATTATAGTGTATACCGGAATAGAGATGGATTCGACCGGAACAGTGATGGATGGAGTGATTTGTAACAAATTTGTATAGTTCAGGGAGTTTTATACAATTTTGATAGTTCAGGGGGTTAATTAAAAATTTCTCAATAGTACAAAGGGTTTTTTTGCACTTTTCTCTATAAAAAAAATGTGCAAGAAACACTCCCACTAAAAATTAAATACATATAAATCCCTATATTATCAACCTTTTGAGCAAATTAATCCCTAATCATCAATTTTGACCAATTTTTTACTAAAAATCCTAAAATGTCCTTACAGATGTAAAAAAAAAAATAAATAAATAAATAAATAAAATCTCTTAGCTCTTTCTCTCTCTAAATCGTCTCTCAACTCTCTTTCTCTCTCTAGTCTCAAATCACTACTTTAATAAATAAATAAAATTATGTATTATCGCCGAAAAATTACTATTTTGATAAAATAAAAAATAGATGTATTTAGGTCATTTCTAAAGCAAATTGGTTATATATATAACATAAAACTAATACCAAAAAATATTTAATTGGTGAAGACATGGAGATGACGAATAATGAACGTGTTTATTTTGTGAAACTTGAAATATAAAGATTATTGATATTCCCTAATATGCACAACTTCAATTGTCCCTCTTGGTTGTTCATCAGTGCGTATGATTCGATGTTATCATTTTAATCCTTCAGGCTCATAGGAGCATTTACATTCCAAAAATCAAAAAAATTAAATTATATGAACATTGTTACATATATCCTTGCAATCATGCCTACTCCCATATGTTAGAGGGAGAAAGAGAAAGATTTTGCTTTTAAAATCAGAGTTGTTGGGTTGATTGCATCTCTTTTAAAGATTTTTCATCTTTTATATATATATGTATGACAAGATCAATAAAAATATAGAAGTTGCTAAAAAAGAGAAGATAGAGAAACAAATATGGAAGTAGCTGGAAAGAGAGTCTAGCCAGAAAGTGAAAACAAAGAAAGAAATAGAGGGGAGAGAGACCTTCCAAAAAAAGAAAAATAAATTAGAGGAGAGAGTGGATATTTTGATTTTTTATTATTATATTTTATATATTTTTATTTTATTATATGGATATTTTAGACATTTCAATGACCAAATTGACCTAATGTCCTTATTTGCACAAATTGTAAAATGCAAGGGGGTTTTATGAACAACAGGGGGTTAATTACACATTTTGTATATTATGAGGGAGTTTTTTGCACTTAACCCAATAATAATATACTATCAAGGGCATTTTTGTCATTTTGCAAGCACTAAACAATTATAAATTCAAACATAATTTAGAATTTTTAATTTTTTTTTTAAAATAACTTTAGCTTATGTGATATTTTCTGAAGGAGTAAAAATCAGAATCTATTTATTTCCAACGAGAAAAAAAATACATTTATACATCCTCCTCTATCCCAACACACATTACATTATGTACATATGAAGGGGTTCATGTTGATACTGCAATAGTCTCATTGGTAGGAAGGTCATTCATGCTCAAAATCTCGTCTTGTAAAGGTACAATTTTTTCTTCAATTCATTTATAAATGAACACCCACACACGTGTGTACTCCCTCAGTCCCTAATTAGTAGTCCATTGTTTTCTTTTTATATGTCCCAAATTAATTGTCCTCTTTAAAAATCAAACTATATTTTCATTATATTTCCATCATTATCTTTTTAAAAAATTTCAAACTTAATAATTATATATATAAAAATTAAAAAGGACAATTTGGTAATTTAAAAAAAAAGACAATGCATTAATTGCATGTCCCCTTAAAAACTCTAATTTTTAAACATGGACTTTTATTTCTAAACAGAGTGTATATACATATATATATATATATATATATATATATATAAACTTAGTAACTTTATGTTTCTTGCCGTTCGGTCTGGTTTAGTGCTATATTGGCTCGCGTTCGGTTTGGCTCTATTGGTCGCTCGGTTTAGTTTCAATCGTTAGGACCGATTTGATTTCAAATTCGGAACTGAACCGGTATGCACCCGTAATGGTTTAATTGGATGGATAAGAATAGGGATAGGGTTAATCACGAAGGTACTTCGAAGTTGTTTCCGTAGAATAGAAGAATTTAGGGCACAAAATATTTCTTCTGTTCTGGCGACTGAACAGGTTTAGCGATGAGAAGTTAAAATTGGCTATACATATTCTGACTAAATTGGTTAAGAGTTCAGAGTGCAGATACTGTTATTGGGGCAAAGATGTCTGACCGGATATATGAGCTGATTAAATATGATCTTGATGAAAAAACTAATATTGATTGGGTAAACGAAATGATGGAGGTTGTTTATGATGACAACAAACCTGAATTTCTCTCTCTTATGAAGAAGCTATATCGAAGATATGAAATATTGCCCGCCAGATATTTTGGACGATATCTGCACCTATGGCGCAACAGATTGTCGCCGATCTTAATGTTCCCAATATGTATGGACGTTATCCATTGCATATGGCAGCTAATAGTTTATCTTATGAAATGGTCGCATTGTTGCTTCGCCACAGAGCTCGGACTGATGTCACAACCATAGAGGTAGAGGGTAGGTTGAGGGGGGACTTGTCTCCTCTCAATGTGTCACTTGAAACAGTAAGTTATCATAGATACTTGATTGATTGGACTCCGAAACAATCTCTCTT
Source organism: Cornus kousa (assembly GCA_025631255.1). Lineage (NCBI taxonomy): Eukaryota > Viridiplantae > Streptophyta > Magnoliopsida > Cornales > Cornaceae > Cornus > Cornus kousa. The sequence goes on along the minus strand of JAOTQH010000002.1, from coordinate 1,818,695 downwards.
CAAGTTGATCATTGTTCTTTGTTTGCCTCAAATGAAATTGTTATTAGAAATTAATAGGTTGATTGTGTCAAGAACAAAAGAGGCTGTGGTTGATAAAATATTCAGCCATTATGCTATGGAGGGAGAAGTTATTGAAATGGCTACTCTGCTGATGGTTGCTCAAGAAAAGATTATGCCAAGCATGTCAAATATCCGCGAAAACGTCATTGAAGAGATTGTGGGACTAACGAAAGATGAAATCAAATTGATGGGTAGTCATAAGAATGATAAGTTGGTTGAAGAGGCTGTTGGACTAATCGAAGATGAATGTAAATTGCTCAGAAGACATAAGATTGGTAAGTTGGTTCGGTCGCTTGATGATATTAAGGCAGTAATGACACGGGGACTGTTGTTGCTCAAAGTGTTTGAGAAGGCTGGTGCTGCTCTTGAAAATATAGGCAATCGGTACAAAGTGAAATGCCAAAAGAGAAGGTGGTCAATGACATTAAGGCGCTGCTTGAGAGAGAGGGGTTCGTTTTGAAGGACAAGGACATCAATTTAACTGACATAGACTGCGAAAGCAAAAGTACTTATTAAGAAGGCAACGAAAGCATTAGAAAGGAGAACGACAATTGGGTCTCATTCAAAGGATCTCTACACGTCACTTGACTCAGATTCGGACAGTTATTCGGGGCTATCAACATTTTTGAAACATAAGAGCTTTGTTTTTTGGCCTTCGTCCCGCTCATACGTTACATTACCACTCATGGATAGAAAGTGTTGATAGGGATTCGTGAATAGGATTAGGAGATCGTTCCACATCAGCCAAGAAATCTGAGATCAGTCTCCAAGTGGAGATCCAAGCAGTACAAGGGACTCTTCTAATGGAAGATTGAGAAAGGGAAGGCCGACCTCAGTATCCGGTGGGCTCGAGCTCGGCTATACATGAGTATTGATTATGGTTGGTTCTCTGCTTTAAAAGCTAATTAATGCTCCTATTTATAGTACTCTCCTCGGATAATATCCCTTAGTCTTTTGAGTGAGCTCGACCTTATCCTAAGGTTAAAGGGCTCTTCCTCCAGACAGATGGGATATTGATAGACAAGTTGTGGTTCATTACCCCTCGGTCTAGAGGTAATGGCGCTCCCTAATTAATGCTGGTCTTGTTAAACGTCTTGTAGTAATTAATGTGCTAGTTATCACTCCTTGCTTGAGCCAACACACCGATGGTCCTTTCCCCCTTGTACTGACCTCGGATTGAGGCGACACCTTGGATCTCAGCCACCTGTCCACATGTCCTCAGATTCCCGAGTTCCAAGAAGAGGGCCCATCTCGAGGTTCTGCCTTCATGACCTCATTTGGGCTTTATGCTACGTTCATCTCGAGCACTCTATCATAACCAAGAAGGGAAGCTCGGATGCCAGGTCAGCCGAGGTCACTCTTTCAGAGGGCGACCTCGGGT
>JAOTQH010000002.1:1761751-1779154 GCA_025631255.1 Cornus kousa | reverse complement strand
TCTCTGCTGCTTGCGAAGGTCAATAACATCTGGAGTCTCAACGCCAGTAGGTGTGCTGAAAAAAAATAAAAATTAAAAAATAAAAAATAAAATAAAATAACACAACTTGTTAATAGGGGTTACTAAGTTACATCGTTCTAAAACTAACATCCAAAGACCAAAACGCCGTCTGTCCCTCAATTAATCTTCCCTCCGTAAGTCCCAACCTTATGTTCATTTTAGTCCCTCACAAATTCACAATGTGATACAATCCACCTGATAGCAATACTAATAGTGCATAAAAGCATAAGAATGCCTGGCTCTGTGGGGTGTGTGGTAATGTTAATTCTATTTTCACTCAACTCCCTCATATATGCCAGACACCTGATATAAATGGTAATGTAGCATATAAAAGAGTTGGGATTTCTGATCCTCTGTATGTGTTTGTGGTAGTTTCAAGACTTCAGTTAGTACCCAGCAATGCCTACACAATCCCCAGATATGACGGAAATGCAGACATGCTCATGAAAAACATTCTGTACTACCTAACGTAATAATAGCTGATGCCAAAAAGAATGAAGAACCTTGAAAGACAACCCACCTAGATGAGCCTACTCTGACATAAACACCAAACCATACAACAATAGCAAAAACAATACCTTGAAAGACTATCCACAGACTGAATGCCAGCATCTAATTCCTCCTCCTCAATCTGATCTTCATCTTCCTCTTCCTCTTCCTCTTCTTCTTCTTCCTCCTCTTCCTCCAAATCACCCCAATGCTTGGTTTTATCTACTAGTTCTTCCTGAATGTTTATTAGATAAAATAAAAGAATTAAGAAGTGACAAAATATGCAATTATAAACATTTTTACAAACATATTAAAAGCAAAAACTTAAACTTGAGGTTTCAATTTTTTAATGAAATTAAACACATTATAAGGATTATATCATCCCAACCGCATGTATAACAGTAAAGCACTAAAGCCTTTCTGCTACCCAAGAACCATCTTTGGAAAATAAACAATGAGAACTGTTACTTTCATATACAACCGTTGAAAAGAGAGTCTTCAAAAGCAGGGAATGATGCTGATTATTTTCATTACGACAGCAAATCCAGTTTACCAATGAGATTAGCTCACAAAAACAGAGTCAGAAGTACTAACTAAAGAATAAAACCCAGGAAACCAAAAAAATTGTCTGAGGAAAGTACCTCATAGTTGGGCTGTTCTTGTTGCTGAACACCAAAAACATCTCCATACAACGGGCGCCCAAACTAATAATAAAATAAATTAGAAATCGGAAATAATGTTATTTAACATATGTGAACAAATAAAAGAATGAATAAACAAACAAGGACAAGCAGTGAAGACTAAAATGGTATAACCTACTTCATCAACTGGTGGTTTGCCCCAGCCTCCAGCATGATAACCAAAGGAAGCTCCAGCTGGAATAGGTGCGTTCAGCCCCGGAATTTTCAAATGTGGATAAGAAGGTGGAGGACCATATCTCTGGCATTATAAATTTTCAGTCGAGAAGAAAAAATCAAACTAGTAAAAAATTATCCCTCTTCCAAGATATGGATGAAAAGGTTGCGATAAACTGAAAGATCAAAATCTAGCACAATATCCAAGTTTATCCAACCTGCATATTAATTAGCCATGGGGGAGGAGCTCCCTCTGGCATACCAAGAGCTTCTTTTAGTTCCTGCGATAAGATTCCTGGCTTCATCTCCCTCAGCTTAACCTGAACAACATGTAAAAGAAAGAAAATTACCAGCAACATTGTGTTATCCAAAAGATACTACTATTTCCACCCATTGGTGAAGTTAGATTACATTATTAAAAATGACAAGGCAATGTCTATAAGCCTACATATGCATTAATAAATTCACATACAGTAAAAAGCCCTTGTTACAGCCAAAAAGGCAGATAATCCTTTAAAACCCAGGCACTATTCATATTTTTCAGTAATTGAATCAGCTAGTATGAGGAGTCTCATTGCAACCATGAGGCTGAAATCATCTTGGAAAAGTTACCAAACTTCCAGGTAGAATTGCAATTTCTAGATAATTAGGCTGAAATATGCTAGGAAGAAAAAAGAAACTAACCGCATCAAAATACATTAAACATAATAACAGAAGACTATATATACACTAATATGTTTATATATAATACACTAATATGTTTATACATAATACACTAATATGTTTATACATAATACACTAATATGTTTATATATGCAGCAAATAATTTAAACATAAGGTTCATACCTCAAATTCTTTCCCCTCATGGTATAAATCACCATGTGCCGTCAGCTTTGGCTTAGTCTGGTACTTGAAAAACGCATCATGGAGAACCTAAGAAGAGGAAAAGAAGAAAAAACAAAAGATGGTAAAACACGTTGAGTGTCAAAACATTGTGAAAACCAAGGGAAACAGAGGCAAGTGCAGACTATCCCCCTCCTTTGATGACAACTGGTGAAGTAAAAGAATTTCAAGTCTTTATTAACTTAGAAACCAAGAGTACATACAAGTAAAATTCATTAAAAGAGCTCGAGGAGACCTGATAATCAATATCCATTTTCCCCATCCTTGGCTGCATCCTCTCACGCTGCTTCTGTTTAAGCTTCTTACTGTCCTCCTTTTCAATGTAAGCCTGCATAAGAATATCAATAGACAATGCACCAGGTTACAGCTGATGACAAGGATGTGTATATCACCAGATGAATGTAAAATTTTAATAAAGAACAGGAAGCAGAACCAAAAACACTAGAAGAAGAGCAAGTTCTAGGGAAGGGACAAATTTACCAGCACTATTTAATCTCAAAAGTCAACAAAAAGGGACTAGGTAACTGACATTTTGACACAGTGCCTATTTGATTATATCAGCTCATGATTCAATTTATTACTTGTTTCGTACACTCCCCCATGTTCATCCATAGAAATCGGGAAATGAAATGGGAAAGCTACAAATTAAATGCCAAAATGGCTGCGGGATATGTAATTGAACCAAGCACATAGCCATATATCAAGCAAATTTGAATTTGCAAGAATATCAATCAAATAGATATAAAAATTAAGACCAAACGACAACAGATTAGGTCAGATATAAACCATAATCATTATTGTGTAGGCTAAAACAGCTATAGAAAGAATTGGAATCAAAACCAAGGTAATGGCCAAAGATATCTTTTTAATTTTCCACTACTAGAAAAAGCAAGAAAATAACATTCTGGGAGATCAACAGTGTCAGATGACATAAACACATAATCTGTAACTGTAATGAAGTTACAATATTAACCATACCTGTCTAATTTTCTCAATTCCTGTAGCAGCAATAAAATCAGGAAGTTGAAATGGCGGTTTTTCAATACCACGCTTGCCCTGCAAAATAAATACAAAACCCGATGATGTACAAATGACTCGGCACATAAATTGCTGGGAAAAAAAAAACTGTGCTGAAATTAATCGCTACATGAATGTCCTAGAATATTAGAAAACATTAACAGCCCAGAATATTGGTAGCATAGAGCATATTATATCCAGGCCCAGCACTATGCACACTACAAAAGAATCTGAAAATTGAGAGAAGATTAATTAGCATCCTGCCATGGAAGAAAAACACCGATGTCTAGCATGCAGAGAAGGTACATTATGCCAAGACTTGTACTTTTCCCATAAATGACGTCATAAATGTCTAGATCCCAACCCACACTAACAACATATAAAAGAGAAACCATTCAATGGTCCCCCTTGCAAAACACCTACATGTCCAGGCTCCATGATTGTCGCAGCTGCTCGCCTGCAAGAACCACATATATACATATAAGAGAAACCTCATCAACATATCTTCCTTCACCCTCTTCCCTAAATCCCTCATTTGAGTAATACCTATCAAGTTCGTTCTTATTTTTTAATAGAAAATGAGCACATTTATTAATAATGCATGTTTAGACTTTAAACCACATTGATTATTTTAGCTGCAGTGTCTAACCTGCAAAAATTTCCTCTTCTGACACCAATGCCTTGGCACGGGAACAGTATTTCGATATGATTTCAAGTATACCAGCAACTTAGGGTCTGCTGATGTCGCATCCCACACCTGAAAATCAAAACAAATAAAAAACTTAACAACAGTAGGAAAGAAAAACATTCACTGGTCTTTGGACAAGTTTTTGCAGCTCCTTTTGTTGCTTGGGTTGGACTTAGGTTGAAATTTTCAGCCCAACCTCAATTTGGGTTGGACTTGGGCCAAGGTGCCAAGCAATGAGCCAACCTAACGGCTAAACCTGTGAAATCCTAGTCCAATCAAACTCATAAAAATAAGCCCTAGTTGGACTCATCGTGTTGGAGGTCAGGTTGATTGGCTTAAGGATTGTATACATCCCTAGGGCCTAGACACAGTCTCCACGTTCGATTAGGATAGATTTTCAAGCAAAAACTAAGTTAGGATAGATTCTCAAGCAAAAACTAAGTTAGGGTTGGAATGTCAAAGAAAACAAGAAGAACAAAAACTAGTCAGTCAAGTAGAATCTAGGGCACCCCACATTTGATTTGTTTAGTCAACTCTGTATTATAGATTTCTTTTCTAGCTCCTTCAAGTGAAGTGTTCTCCCTCTATCTATATACAAAATGAAAATTAAGTCATTCTCTATCTATCCTTACCTCGACTACGTCAGGCTTCGAGGAGATTTGTTTCAGTTCAGCAATTTTCATCCGACGTTGGAGCTGAAAGATATGTGATTCTATTAAAATTATAACACCAAAGTAAAGATTATGAAATAATTCAATGACGACAAGAATAATGATGATTTATGAGATGCTGAAACCAAAACCTTTTTCTTTTTATTAGAAATGCCTCTCTCTTTCAGTTGAACATCCTGTTCTTCCTCTTCTGAATCTGAGTTTGCCTTCTTATTCAAGGCTTCATTGAGGGCAGTCTCATCTTTGTTATCTTTCTCCTGAATGAAATCAAATGGAAAACCATAAGTGCCATGTGAAGCCAAAGTCAAAAACTTAGTTAAAACTGTACTGTTTAATGAATGATCAAATCTCCCTTTACCTCGGAACCAGCAGTTTCCGTAAAAATGAATTTCTCAAAGACTCTTCTGAATTCCTCATCCAAATCACCATCAAGTTCTGCCTTTTCTGGTATGTACTCTATTTCAACTTGCTCCAAAGCCTGTTAATTTCAGAACAAGTCATAATGCACAAGTTAAAATCTCTTCACAAAGTATCCCACAATAATAAAAATGCAACCATTTTTGCATTCTCATCCTTACAAATACTAACTTGCTAATCAGCTCTAAGGTTCAGATATAAATTTGTGTTCAATTGAATGAATAAGATAACCAAATTAAATGAAGTCTAGAGAAAAATACAAACCCTCTATTGAGTATTCATAAGCAACTAGTAAGTACATGTATATATGTATATATGCTTATTATTACACAAAACCCTATTTTTTTAACACCTAAGAAAAATGTTCACGAAATAATATCCAATTTAATCTGATGAGCCCACCAACCAAAGCAAAAGCATAAAATCAAAAAACTATCGAATTTACAATGAAACCCCGTATTCAAAATACCTTTTGAGGATCGGAATGCTGCTTTACATTGTCATCAACCCCGCCGTCGTCCGCAGCGGTGTCACTGTCCTCACCGGCGGTGGTGTCCGTCGCGGCATGAGAGGTCTTGTTGTTCTTCTTCTGCTTCCGCCGCCTCCGACGTCGCTCGCTCTCGCGCGATTTCTTCCCGACAGTGGCTGTATTGTTAGGGTTTCGATGCTTCAGATCGCCGTTTGGGAACGAGCGGGTATCTGCGACGCCGTTCGCTGCTTCGACTGTCATTTTCTTCGTCGCCGATTGAATGTTGCGCAATAACCAACGATCTGGTTTGATTGGTTTCCGAGAAAAGGGACGGCCGAGAGCGAGAATATATACGAACGGACCCTTAACACTGTTTGGATAGTGAAGTTGGAGAAAAATATCTTGCGATTGTTTTGAAAGTCGGAAAAAGTAAAATACAAACGGACCCTTAAATAAGAGTGAAAAATGGGAAAAAAAGAAAAGGAAAAAATAGATAGAGATTTTTTTTTCCTTTTAAATTACCTGACCTCCCTCAAGAAAAAAATAGATAGAGATTTTTTTTTCCTTTTAAATTACCTGACCTCCCTCAAGTTCAAGTTCAAGTTCTGGTATATTATCCACATATTAAAATTTTAAAAATATTATGCCAATCTCTCCTTAAGGTTTAGTTGACTTAACTATGACCACCCCTCAAATAATCAAAAATTCTAAATGTCCTCACTACCCTCATGAGTGGCACATTTAGGAAATTAAAATTATCAATCAATTGAAATCAATATTAGCGCTATTAATAATTGGACCAAACTACCCCCACTTACAATACCTAAAAAAAAGATAAATTTAATACACTTATATCATTTGATTATATTTATATAATTGTATAAAAATAAAATTAAAGCTGGTTGCTCAATATGTAATTAAGTCACACAATTCTTCTCAATAGGTGTCGCTCTCACGCTTCAAGCGCGCTTCCGCTCTTACGCTTCGCGCGCGCTCTCACTCAAATTCTTACTATTTATGATATAATTTTGCCGCTCTCGCGCTCCCACTCTCGAATTCGCTCCCATTCCCGTTCCCGCTCTATATGACTTAGATACGTAATGTAAAATATACATATAATTTTTTTAACTTTAGAATTTAGAATTTACAGAATTCCCAGGTTATATATTAAATATATATACAAATATTTTTTTTAATAAACTGGGAATTAAACATATGTATTACATATCATACACACACACACACACACACACACACAACAACAACAACATTCCTTAATAATCAATACACGGGTAGGCAAACTTTATTAATCAAAAAATAAAATAAAAAAATCATCTCCCTAATTTTAGTATTTAGTTCAAAATAACCTCAACAATAATCACTTTTTATTTTGAAATTAAAAAGAATAATAATAATAAATTTATATGTAAAGTTAAAAGTACCTTCCTTAATAATCACTTTTTTTTTTTGTGTTTCCCCTTGTGTTTTTCAAAAATATAATAGCTTTTTTTGCACTCTATTTTTCCTTCTCATATTTTAGAAGGGAAAGAAAATACAACTAAAGTTGTCCCTAGGGCACAATGAATGGAAATTTAGCTATGATTTTTGTTGGGTTTGTGGCTTGAAATTTGTGTACGAAAATTAATTTACTTTCTCATTTGGAACTTTTTAAAGGGTCAGGTTTGGGTAGAGTGATAGAAAGAAAAGATGTATAGAAAGAAAAGATATAAAGAGCTGAAAGGTGAGTGTTGTAAAGAGAAGATGTAGTATATTTAATTACAGTAATGTAGCCTAAGAAGAAAGAGGTTCTGGTGTTTTTAGTCCGAAAAAAGAACAGTGAGTGAAAAATGAAAGGAGCGATAGAGTGTGTGGGGTTTTAACATCCATTGTAGTATGTTCTCTTGCTTGATAAATGATAATGAAATATCTCTCTCTATGAACAATGTATAATATTGTGTAGTGCGTGAATGTATATGATTGTTATCTCCATGTCTGCTTGTGTGATGAATGAGATATTTAACTCTCAACAACAGTGAATCGTGGGGTGGGTTGAAGAGAGTTGATGTGAGTCAATGGTAGGTCAGAGCCTGTGGTTGGTTCCAAATATTAGAGTCGAAGATTGATGTGAAGTTTGTCAAAGCAAAAGGTTGATCATGCTATGGAGATTCAATCAGAGTTAGATGATAAAACAAAGAAAATGGTGTGATAAGACAAAGCCATGAGAAATAAGTTTTAGGGACAATCCAAATAATGGGTGCTAGTTATCAAAATGGGACAAGTATGGTGTAAATAGTGTGAATACGAGGTTTTGTTGCTTTGAGCCATAAAAGTCGTGCCGATGAGTTACCTTGCAAGAGTAATTATGCACGGGTAAATAAAAGTAGTATTGGTTGGTTGTCATGCGTGAGCAATTATGCACCAATGAGATGAAAGCAAGAAATAGGGAGGAAGAAGATGTTTGGTCGAGGTGGAGCTACGAAGGAGCACGCAAAGACCAAATTTGAGCTAATGTGAAGATTGTAGGGGTTTGTGGCTTGAAATTTGTGTGCGAAAATTTGTTTATTTTTTTATTTTTCATTTGAGATTTTCTAAGGGGTCAAGAAAATTAATTCTCATTACAATGGTTGTATTTTGGAGTTGTGATTGATATGGTAACCCCTTGCAGACAAGTTTTGAATTACTGTCCAACCAGAAATTGAGTTTGAAGACTCTATAAATAGGGTTTGGATTGGGCAAAGAAATAGAGAGAGAAAAGATGTAAGGGACTGAAAGTGCGAGTGTTACGAGGAGATGAGAAAGTATATTTAATTCGTGTGGATGTAGTCAGAAAAGAAAGTGATTCTGGTATTCTTAGCGGAAAAAAAAAAAAGAACAGAAGAGTGAGAATAAAAGAGTGATAGAGTGTGTGGAGTTTTGACATTCATGGTTGTATGTTTTTTATTTTTTATTTATCATAGATATAACTCTAGATTTAGGTCAACCATAACACATTGCAAGTCAGGTCGTGATGAATATGTACCTTCTGTTCCGTTTGGTTGGAAAGATGGAAAAATAGGTTGGGAGGGATGGATGAGGCATCTTCAATGAAGAGAAGTTGTCTCCCTCACTTTTTGTTTAGTTGGATGGACCGAATAAAAAAAAAATGGACGAGATGACATTTTTTTGTGTCTGGTTGGAAGGAAGGGAAATATAATTTTTATATGTTTTTTTACCAATATACCCTCATTATTAACATCTCACTGGTTAAAGTGAATTTTTTTGAAAAGGTTAAAAATGAAAATTAAAAATTATTAGTTATTATCGTGCTTTCTCTCTCCTCTTTCCCTCAAAATTGGGCAGATAACAAAATACAAAGAAAAAAGGGGTGAAGTATCACTCCTTGCTTCTTCTCAATTTTTCCTTCCCTTCAACCAACCAAAAATATATATATATATACACTTTTTCCATCCCTCCTCTTATTCATCCCTCCTCAATCATTCCTTTCAACCAAACATAAAATTAGTCTTTATCAATATCATAAGATAGCACAAAACATATTACGAAACATATTACTTGACCAAATTTAAGGGGCTTAATGAGAAGGAATTATATGAATCATTAGCGAACCGTATTGCAACTCGAATAATTTGAAGTGTAAACATACCTTACACAACACGATTCTAATGGTATGTAGTATGTTACTGAATAATTGTATTACACATAAGGAAGCATAAACCATGCTTAAGTACTTGCTAATTATGGAATATGAATCTCTAGAGTTATTGTCACCCACGATGGAACACTTAACTTTGATTGTTTAAGTAGTTATAAGTTTGCTCTGGTTAAGATAAATAAAAAAATAATAATAATTAATTGGTCTGGTTGATGAGTAAATTTAAAAATATATATGTGATTAAATCAGTGGCCAAGCAAACCTCTAGGGAATATTAAATGAGAATGAACTGTAATAATAATTTCATGACAATTTTAGAGGAGTATAAAATACCAAAAGATATGCATGATTGCAGATGAGATGATTTGTAGTGTTACTATTATACTTGTTTTAAACACACGCTAACTTTTACTATAACACCGTGATTAAAATTACAATATTATAATAGGATTTTTATTTTTATTTTTATTTTTATGGCACTATTTTTATTTTACTTTTCAATCATGTCAAGTTGTCATGTATTTATTTTGTCAGTACTGAACTTAAAAGATGTAGAGTAATTCTATGATTGAAAATTGGGAGATACCACTTGCTGACTTCAACTCCAATGACAAAAATTTTTACACGAAAATAAATATGCAACAATTCTAATAATATTCTTGCATGACTTTGGCATATAATGGAACAAATTTAATATAAAACCAATTTAAATAATGCTCAACCATGTGATTTTGTAAGGTGGTGATAAATTAATATTGCTTGAAATTGAGATTTTATAAAATGTTGATAATATTTTTTGAAAGAAATTTTTATCTAATTGCATATAAGGTCTATCCATAACAAAGACTTCCTTAATATGAAAAGTTGTTGTTATTATTATTATTATTATAAATATGATTTTCAATATAAAAGTTAACGCTTACTATATGACCACTTCAATTAGAAAATGGTCATCAAAGTTAAAGAAACTGAATTATTTAATATTTTTTTTACATTTCCTTTCACTTTTTTTTAATCATATTTTTTTTGTTATTTATTTCATTAAATATAATTATTTTTAATTTTAAAATATTATATCTTGATTTTATTACTAAGATATATATATTTTTTAACATAATAACTTAACACACCCGGTTCGACTTTCTGATTATTTTAGTTAAGTTTTCTCAAATTATGATGATACAATAATTCTTCATATGTTATTTACACATAAGTAAATAAATAGATAAATCAACAAAAGACCATCTAGAAAATTGTGAGTGTTTTGTAGGAGGGATGAGAAAGTCTAAAATATTGGAGAATTTGTATAAATTTGTATATTGAAGATATTCTAGAAGTATACAAATATATTCTAGAAGAATATAAAGTTTAGTTGGTAACTATGAAGATATTTTGGCGAAGAATTCCAAAAATGTGGAGTGTTCTAAGAGGATTAGAAAGTCCATAATATTATAGAATTTGTATAAATTTGTATATTGAAAATATTTTAGAAGAATATAAAGTTTAGTTGATAAATATGAAGATATTTTGGTGGAGAATTCTAAAAAGTATATCTTAGCCATTAATTATAATCCATTCTATCTCTCAATTTGAGAAAAATTAAGATTATATATATATATTAGGAGGTTATAACATACAATGACAGTATTAAAGAGGGGATGGTTTGATGGGAGGTCTATATATAGATAAGGGTTGCACCTTATTGTCCATATTTAAAAATATATCCTCCACTTTCCACGAAAAGATACTAGCAATATCTCCTCTAAGCGATGAATTCAGAATTTTAATCTCTTATCCGTTAAAGAAGAGTTGCTTATTGCATCTCTATGGAAATAATTAGCACAGATGTTTAGTTATCTTCTGTATCCCAGATGTGTTAATCTGATTAATAATAATTTCACAGTTCAATTTTTGTTTGTTTGTGATAGGATAAAAAAAAATAAACTCATTTACTTCTCATCATATGTTAATTTAATCAACAATTTGTGTCACGCTCACTTTAATCTCAAAATAATGGTTAGAATAATAAGAATTATTGATATGAAAACAAATAATAGCATAAATAAAAATATAATTAAATAACATTAAGCCAAACATATTAGCAAACTAAACAACGCCCGACATGTATAATGCACACATCAGCAGATTTTCAGAACCTGACCGTAATTAAAGTTTGGGAACAATTATGGATCCCGTCAGGAGCTTCCTGACCCTCAAAAAGCCCATGTTTGGTTACACATATGTAAAGGATTTTCTCGAAAAATAATTGGTTAGGAAGCCCATTTCAGATGAGTAGGAAAATGTTGCTTTTGAAACCTCTTTTAAGAACAATCTTTTTTTTAAAAAAAAAAAAAGATAAAGTTTACTTTTTTACTAATTTACCCATGTAATTTTCATATATTGACAATATTATCCTTTATTATTTCTTGGTCCTTCGTTCCACCACTGCCACCTTCTACCACCGTCACCTTCCACCATCACCACCATTGCCACCGCCACCTTCCACCTCCGTCGCCATTACCTTGCACCACTACCGCCACCATCAACCTTGTACCACTGCCGCCAAGTTCCACTCCGACGCCACGTTCTGTACGTGACCTATTACCACCATCATCGCCACCTTCCACCACTACCACCCTCAACCGCGACCTTCCACCACTGCCACCAGCGCCGTCATCATTACATTCCACTACCACCACCCTCAACCACCACCACCATCACAATTGCTTTCTACATTCACCACTACCAACATTGTCATCGCCTTCCACCATTGCTGCCTTCACACTTTTTATTGGAGGCATGCAATAATTGTTAAGGATAAAATATATTATTGTCAAGAAAAAAATAATCTAAAAGTTAATGTAAATATAAAAAATGTACTCGGCAAATGTATGAATTCTTTCCAACAAAATTCCTTTCACAAAGGCCATATTAATTAAGGACTTTTAATATCAGAAAACTCCCTCAAACGGGGCCATGTTCTTTCAACCGAAGGGTTTTCACTCCTTACCTATTTTCAGTTGTTTATACATGTAGGAGCACAACCAAATTCCATCCATAAACCTTACACAAATTACATCTTTTTGTACCATTTCACAACAACATAATCATGCAACGACTATATAAGAATTCAAAAGATGCACACTTTCTCTTTCAAACAAGATTCAGTTGATCGTGTGTGTGTGTATATATATATATATATAGAATAAATCATCAAACTTGTGTTGAATAACTCTATCAGATAAAATGCACTATTTAATAAGCCTTACTCTCATCGACCAACCACTCCAGAGTTTGTAATCTTCTTTCTTTATTATCTTATTATGTCAAATAATTCGACAACCTTGGATCTGATTTAAAGGCAAATTCAAAATATAAAATGATGTGTCTTGGTCTAATTTATAAGTGAATTCAAAAATAAAGTGTTTGTAAATGATGTGTAAGGAATATATAAAGTCGCAAACACCTTCGTCGTTCAAGCCGTAGGGTCGCTCCCATTGTTCTTGTAAAATATTGGGTCAATGAGCGACAAGCAACTTAAAAGGAGGTCGATATTGTAATAATTTAATTGTATGGCTCTTCATATTATTTTATTTAACTTAAAATAATATCCTACTAAATCATATTTTCATGTCACAGGTACACAGACAGTCATACCTGAATTATAACAAGAGAACCTAACTGTCCACCTCCATCAAAAAGAGGATTGGGCCAACCTGTGTATATGATGACCCGTTCTGATCGAGAGTTGCCTCTAGAGCAGCCAGTACAATGCTATTTAAAAGCATTTTTGAAGATATAAAGGAGGCGAAATAGCAAAAAAGTCCCGGGTGGGAGAATCCGTGCATATTTGCTTGCTCATGGCAATTAACTTGAATACTTTATCGAGTAATTAGAAGAAAAATACATCTTAATAGACTAGATTGCGTGCCTTCAATACCCCGCAAAAAGGCTAAGCAATTTTCATTTTATGTAGAAACGAGTTCTCAAAAATCCATTGTCTTCAAAATGCTAAACCATGTTTTAACTATAGTCACGCACACAACTTATATAAGATTTGGGTTTTTGACGAGTTCGAAGCCTCCCGGCGTGATCTGACGAAACCGAAGGGGGAACAAATTCAATCCTTTATTTTATTTAATTTTTTTTTGAAATATTACAAGAATTATATATTTTTTATTTTTATATTTCAAAATTATCAATTCTAGACATTATAGAAGATACCAGAGAATGAGGCTGCTCGTGAAAGGTATTAAGAAACTTAGAATTATTGAATTTTGCTTGAATAATGAAAATAGAATATGTTAAGTTAAGATGTTGAAAGTGTTTGGTGCCTTTTATATTTTATATATATATATATATATATATTAACCATGGCAATAAGAAAAACAGTCATACGACATCTACAAACGTTGCCATAAAATGGCCATACAGAGGCAAACAAATCACGAAGCAACAAAAGAAAAAACTGAAGAACAGGCTCCAGATTTGTTGATAAACAAGCCAACACGCAATAGCCGAAACCACCAAAAAGAAAGAGCAGCAACGGGAGTGACCTAAAGATCAGGTCATCATTAAGACAACAACTTCAACGCTACATCCATAAGGCGCCGCCGACTGGGGAAAAAACCACCCAACCTCGCATAAGAAGGCAGGAACAACAAAACCCGACATAAATAAAAAATCTAGCCGGAGACAAAACAATAGATCCACCCCGTTTGGCCAAAGAAAACAGCCAAACATGAGCAGATCTAACAAAATAACAACAAAACGGCATGAAACCACCCACCGAACAAACTTATTACAATGCGCCGAGTTTATTAAGCGGTGGGTGGCAAGGGTCGGTACCTCCCTACTCCCATCGGAGGGAGTGGGGAGCAAACAGAAGGGAGAGAATGAAGGGGCGGCGGCTGAAGGGTTAGAGAGAGGCGAAAGAAAAAGTTAGAGAGAGAAGAAGTTTTTTATACTTTCTTTTTAATATGTAACATATACACATACCATGTGTTCATACTCCAATAGTTCAGTTCATTTCATTAGGGCTATTCAGATTATTGTTATTGAAAAACATACCTAATAAAACAATATGGGTAAAAGAAAAATAAAAAATTACAAACAAACAAAACTCTTGAACTATCAACGATTAATAATAATAAAAATAAGGGATACAATCACATAACTCTCCTCCATTTTTAAATTTGTGCAAAAAAACCTCACTAAAATTTAACAACTCACTTAACTGAAAAACGTTATCACATTGCCCCAATTTCCGTTAAACTTCCGTTCAAAGTGAGCACATGATAGCACCAAGACCTTGTTATGATCCTGTTTAATCATTTTTTGCCGAAAATGTTCCTCAAGCCAACATGTGACTAGCACCAGCACTTTGTTATGCTCTTTATATATACCGAAAATGCCCTCAACTATTAACATATACTCTGTATAGGCTCTCTCTTCCCTTCTGTGTTTCTCTCAACTCAGTCGTCATCGATTAGTAATAGTATTTAGTAGTCCCTACATATGGAAGACAAATACGTAGAGTGTGGTCAAGACCATTCAGATCGATTTATATCAGCTAGTAGTAGTTGTTCTCATGACGAAAAAGAAGAAGAGGCAAAGATGCCCTACTTCTTCAATTCTTCCCCCGATCTACCTGAAGATATGATAGTTGATATCCTTTATCGATTGTCGAAAAAACCTATAATTAGATTAAAATGTATCTATAAATCTTGGTGTTGTTTGATTTATTACATCTGTGTTTCGACGCCTCTCTCTGGCTTTCTCTTTGATGTATCCAGCCTTTTGGATCCCGATTGGAATCATTTTATGAAGTATTCTCTATACCATCGTGACAACAAATGATGGTGTTGAATTTGTGAAGTTGTATTCAGATGTATTGTCATTTCAACCTATTCCATTAGATATTCAGGTGTTCTAACGGGCTGTTGCTATTCATTTTGACGTCTTATGTTCCTAAAAGTAACGTTTGTAATCTGGTGACGAAACAATATGTAGGGATTCCGATAGACCTGACCCACTGAGAACCCATATGACGATTCCGACAAACTCGACCCACTTGGAACCCATGTTTATTCCATTGAGTTTTGATCCAATCGAGTCCATTTGTCAACTATAAGACCGTTCACGTTGCTCAATCGGCTTTATTTTCATCCATCTATAACCTCCCAAAGCTGCGTATTTGTTTGTTTGTATTTCACAAATGGAGTTGGCCAATTTATCAGAAAAAGAACATATCTATTTACTTTAGAACTGAATATTAACATGAAGGCGAAACTAACACCAATTTTTTGTTTGTTTGGGAATAAATATAGAGAAAACCTAAAGACGAAGGCTCTGGAAGATGAATCACCATTCATTTTTTGCAATTTGAGTGTGGTTTTTATAGAAAAAAAAAGGGAAAAATTGTTTTGATGCCTTACCAATTAGTTGAATAGACCTCCCAAAGTTACAATTGACTTAGCAGATTCAGACGGAAATGGGGACAATGTGATAATGTTTTTTAGTTGAGGGAGTTGTTTAATTTTATTGGGTTTTTTTTTGCACAAATTTAAAAGTAGAAGGGGTTATGTGATTTTACCCCTAAAAATAAAACCCTAAACTGTTGATAAAATAAACTATAAACTACATAAAAGATAATATTCCCCTAGTATTATTATGTTAAAAGCGTAATAGAAATTTGTTATGTGCATTGCGCATGACTAATATTTTAGCTTTTGTGACTATTATGTTCTTCACCTCATTGTAATGCTCTAATATTATAAAGGGTAAAAATAATAATAATAATAAATAAAAAATTGAACTATTAAGTTTATGTAACAAAAAACCCTTAAAACTATATATAAAAAAAATATTAGTCTATAGGTGTTATCTTAATATTAAATTATTGATTTACCTATTAATTAAACAAAGTTATATTGATCTCTTTGCGATAATTTATTTATCTTATCTAGACCAATCTCCTTGTGTCTGGTGGTAACTCTTCACCTTCTATAAAAGGTTGTAATTTGCAAATGTTGAATTGATTAAAAGGTCGTGTGTCCTTTTTATTTTTATTTTTTAATTTTATATACTTATGATACAATGGACCCAATATTACTTTACGGGAGATTATAACATCACATTAAGAAAAAAAATTCAAGGATGTTTTATTGGCTATTTGGAGATGATGAGATATCCAATGACAATGCAGGTGCGATGTTAGCTCAGCGATAGGGCGTGTATTGTTTGGGGCCTTTGGTTCGTGTTCGAAATCCACCGGTATCATTTTCCCTCCATCGTTAACATCTAAACTCCGTAACCCACTAACATCTAAACTCCCTAACTCCACTAACCATTACAAAGTCAAAATATATATATATAAATTATATATATCTATATCTATATCTATATCTATACTATTATTAAAAGTGTAAAGTGTTTCACTGTTTCAGTATTTCAGTATTTATTTATTAATTGATATAAATTCTAAAAAATTCAAAATTACCTAATAAAATTTAAATTAACACAATATCAAAATCATAAAAAAAGTATTTATTAATTATACTACTACCCTAATAAAAGAAGTATTTATTTATAAAAACAGTCCTCCTACTATACTACTACTTTGATTATTATATCATACTACTACACAGGAATCCTCCTCATAAAAGATATATTTATTTATAACACGATTATTCAAAAATAAGAAATAAAAAACCTAATAGCATACTACTACTAAATTGGAAATGGTGATTTGATTCCTATTCTATTCTAAGGTTGTTTTTTATTGATGCAGTTGACAGGTCTCTCCAAGATCTCCTTAGTACCACAGAACCTTTTTGAAGAAAACCAGTAGTCTTTGGTGGAGATATAAATATATATATATCAAAATATATAAAAATACCAAAAAAAAAAAATATATAAAAATATTAAAAGATATAAAAAAATATAAAAATATCAAATGATATAAAAAATTATAAAAATATAAAATTATTTAAAAATATATGCAAGAATTACTAATATAAAAAAAATATTTATTAATTGATATAAAAAATAATATAATTTCTTTAACACTCTACCACAAATTACCTTTTATTATGAGTTTTTTTAATAAGAGGAAATCTTATTAGTATAGGATATATTTAAAGAAATAATATAATTTGTCTAAAAGTCTACCACAAATTACC
>JAOTQH010000002.1:1691580-1717823 GCA_025631255.1 Cornus kousa | reverse complement strand
TTGATATGACTTATGAGATATGAATGTTATTATGGTAGTTTAAATTTTCAATTGTGCGCCTCACTTCACTCAGGCACGCGCCTAGGCTCCAAAGGACCTCTAGCGCCTTGGTGCGCCTTGGGCCTTTAATAACTATGCCTCCCTGTGTGTATGTGTATATATATGCACAGAGGGAGATAAAATATGTAGTACTTAAAAGCATGATGATACTATAAATTTGTAAGGCTATATAAAATGCAGTGGTTTGTGTTACCTTTGGGCGATCATATGCAAGAATGAAGAAGAGATGATTATATTTTGTAAAATCAAGAAAGCGTACCTATGAGATTGACGGCATTGTGGGATGAGGCAACGCAGTGTTAAGGTTAGCTGTGGAGAGAAGAGTGGTTAAGGAGTAACTGAATTGGAATACTTATCTTGTATATTATGCCTATATATGAGGGTTATCTAGTAGTTTTTTTTTTTTTTTTTTTTACCCCTAAAATTTTAAGGGCTATTTTATTTAATTACATATATAATAGTGCAGGGTGAGGTAGAGGCCTCTTAAACCATCCCGACCCGAAGCGACATGGGATTAGACCTCCTCCCCCCACATCTGCCCAGCCCTGTTTTATTTAATTAATCTTTGAAGCGCAGAAAATTCCAGAACAGGTTGAATTTTTCGGATAAAGCACTTTTCTATGTTATAAAATAAGTGAACGAGTCTCACTATTAAGTCCTCTGAGTTGGCCTAGAAGTGGTTAGCAAAGCTTTGGAAAGGTCAATTACCTACTTTGTCTAAGAAAAGAAAGTCTCCTAATTAGTTCTGGTGTACTTTGTTAACTATTGGTTTGCTTTTATTCAGTGGAACTATGCCGAATTACAATGATTTGGGACTTTGAACACGAGGCTTTAAGACATTCATTTTTATCTTATTTTTTTTTTATGTATTTTGGTTGTTTGGTGGTGACTGGTGATGTAAAACTTTATCAATATCTTGATATTTGTTTGTTTTAATTTTCTTTTTTGATAAGTGATATTTGGTAAATGCCTGAGGGCCTGGGTGGTTTAGTTTACAAGCATTCACTATAAATTTAATTTCTTTACAATCACATGTGGTGTGGGATGGGAAACGACCAACACATTGAAAATGTGCTTACCAACCGACCTAAGATGGCAATTTATGGATCTGTGGGTCTCTATTAATCTATTAAGCCATTGACGTTGTATCTTTTTTTTTTTTTTTTTTTAATTATAATTATTAGTTTTATTTGAGGCCAAATCAGAGTTGGGTTTCAGTTCTCAGCTATGCCTTAATTTGATGAGCAGCCTGTGATAATTCACAGCAAATTATTTATTTAGTCAATTTTTCCATCATTTTTGTATAATCTTGTTATCATCACGGTTATTTCTATATTTGTTGTTTTTGGGATTATTGTGGCATGGAGCCCTTGGATGAATTGAAGATTAAGATTTTCATAGCAATCTATTTTGCAATGCTTTATAATGATTACTCTTATATTCACATTTGGTTTCTAGTTCTTCATATTATGATCAGTTGCATTGGTCACCTTTGGTAGATTCTCCTCGCGATTCTGTTCAGTTCATTGAATGGTCTCCTACTTCTTGCCCTCGTGCCTTGCTAATAGCTAATTTCCATGGGCGGATAACTGTCTGGACTCAGCCTTCTCAAGTAAGCTAGGTTTCTGGACTACTCTCTCCAAGTATTTCAATAGTGGCCTTTGTTTCTTTTGTGCATCTGTTGATTCACCATTGCAGAAGTCCTTAACATGGCTTTCCTATTCAATCCAATGAAATATATTGGCTTATACACTGACTGCTTTTTCATCCTTTTTCTGGCATTTTCCCATAAGCTAAAGAACTCCACTGAAATAATCACTTTTGCAAGATTATTACATATGCTTATTGAGCTTTCCTTTTGGTCTGACAATTCAGGGGCCAGCAAACCTGGTCAGAGATTCTAGTTGCTGGCAGCGTGAGCATGAGTGGCGGCAGGATATTGCAGTTGTTACAAAGTGGCTATCAGGGGTGTCTCCAGTATGCAATTATTTATCACTTCTGGTTACTTGAATTTGAAAACTTTTTCATCGTCAATATTCACTTATTTCTTTTGTTATACTTCTGAAAATTAGTATAGGTGGCTTACATCAAGATCCATTGGTTCCACAAACTCAAAGTCAACTTTTGAGGAAAAGTTTCTTTCACAGCAGCCTCAAGCTCCAGGTTTGTTCTCGTGTCTGGTTATTAAGAAAGGCCATTAACTGTTATTTGTCCTAACGCTGCTTGCTGCTAGGAGGGGTGGACTGTATATAATCTGTATATCTAACAGGCGTTATTTATATGCTTTGGCTGTCCTTGTACTAAACCTTCTTTTCCAAGCTTGGCACTTGATTAAGTGTTAATGATTACCCTGCCCCGCAGCTGGTCAAGTTTTATTTTTGCTTATATTATTAACTGCTGGTCTTTAATTGTTCTTGCATGGTTTTGCAAACAATTATATTGTTACTTTTTTTTTTTTTTTTCCTACACGGGGAACTAATCGGTCAAATTAAATGCAAGTTAAGAAGATTATGCAGTATTAGATCCATTTATTTGCTGTTGATTTAGCTGTGTGGATGGGTACCAATCTGCTTTTGGGAGTTATTTAGAGGACCTGGGATAGATAATCTTATTATTGGCACATCATGATCAGCCTAATTGGTTCTGTGTTTGGCTGAGCACAACGGGTACATGAGGGGGAGTTGTCTGCTATTGTGGGCCTTGTGGCTCATGGGAAGGAAAGGGGAAAGGGAAGATGCGGAAGGATTAATTGGGATGTGCGTTTTCGGCGACATTTTCATGATTGGGAATTGGACAATGTTTCTGACTTTCTTGATCTGCTGTATGGACAGATGCTGGATGGTGGAGGTCCGGACTCCCATTGTTGGGTGCCTTCTACTCGGGAGATTCGAGGTTCGGTCCTTTTTCTGTTGCCTCTGGGGTTTCTCAGGGGCTGATTTCCCTTGGAAGACGGTGTGGAGATTAAAGGCTCCCCTCAAAGTGGCATTTTTTATTTGGACTGCAGCTTGAGGTAAGATTCTGACACTTGATAACCTCAGAAGGAGAAGAAGGCAGGTTACAGTTAATTGGTGTTGCATGTGCAAAAATGATGGTGAGGCAGTGGATCACTCGCTGCTGCATTTCCCTGTCACTCACGACTGCTGGAGTATGATCTTTGGCGTGTAGTGGGTTATGCCCCGGACGGCGAGAGGTTTGATTGACTCTTGGAGAGGGTGTGGGGCGGGTTCACACGCTTGTCTCTTTTGGAGGGTAGCTCCCCTATGTGTTTGGTGGTGCATTTGGTAGGAGAGGAATAGCAGATCTTTTGATGGGGAGGAGTCTCCTATAGGAACTTTGAAATTCTGCATTATTGGCTTCATTTTTTGTTGGGGTATGGGCAGATATTGTACATCTATTGAGGAGATTGTTGAATTTCTGGCCTCTTTGGGTCCTTAGGACCCTCTTTTGGCTTTGGCTTCGGCCTATGTGTATTCTTGGGACGCGTTCCCCTTTTGAATGCTTTCTATACTACTTTACTTATCAAAAAGAAAAAGATGCTACCATTGGTTAATGCGTCTCACTGGTGGGTTCTGTTGAGAATTGATTCTTGAAGAATTGAGCAATTATTTTAGGAAGCAATGCAATTTTCCATTTGATAGAAACATGGATGGAATATTTGAAGAAGGCATTGAGGTTGAATCGTGGTAGTGTAAGGATAAAAAAAGGAATTATCCTATTATGTATCTATGCTTCCGGGCATAGGCCACCTGCGCTTTCATTTTACTTCATCTTGCTACGTAGACAGAAATATGCTTGTAGTTTGGAATGATAGGTCTTTCCAGTTCACCCTGGTGATTTCTTTTTTAGTTGGCAGGTCTCAGCTCTTGTCCTTAGGGCTAGATTTTGATTCTGGAGGCTCGATCCTTTCACTACCGTTTAAAAAATTGAAGCAACGAATCAACACAGTTTCTCATGTTGAGCATTTTGATGTTATTTACTCTTGTCAAGAATTAAGTTTTGTTTGGTTGGTTTCTTCAATCACTATGTTTTTTCTGCGTGTGTGTGTGTGTTTTTTTTTTGTTTTGTTTTTTTGGGGGGGGTATGTCGGTTGTCTTTGGATTGTATGCCTTACCTGTTTAAGGGTTAATGTGGTGGAGAACCTGAAATATCGACCTTCTTTCATGGGCTATACTGCTACGCTGACTGATCTTGATATGAATTAAAAGTGGAGCTGTATCCCTGTACATTATGTATCGATTTACCTGAGGAGTTATGTCCATAATTAGGTGTGGAAGTTGATGGGTGTTTTACCAATCGCATGGTCAAGGGTTCAAGAACAGGTGTTCCCTGACTGGCCCATCGCCAAATAGAATTAGGCCTCTGTGATGGCCGAGGATCTTTGCAGGCATAGACTGTGGTGGGCTTAGCTTGGATCAACATGAGCTTGTAATCTCCTAGGCTCAATTTTTTCCATTCCTTCAGAACATGTGAATTTTGCTGGTTCCAATAACTCAGAATGGGTGATTATAAATCGTTGCCATTTAGAGTCCAAGTTGATTCATGTAGCCAGTTGAGAATATTGTTTCTTTTGTTTTCATCAATTAGAAATTACCCCATAGGTTTCCCCTTTCTTCTGAATTAATTTTCTGTCAAATTCAAGCATCACAATATGGTCATCTGATGCAATCTTTGGTTTTTGGTTTCAGCTGGATGGCCAAATTTTCTGTGTGTTTGCTCCGTTTTTTCTTCAGGCTCCGTGCAACTCCACTGGTCTCAATGGCCTCCTGATCAGAGTGGTGCAGCATCAAAATGGTTTTGCACGAGCAAAGGGCTCTTGGGAGCTGGGCCTAGTGGGATCATGGCTGCTGATGCTATCATAACAGATACCGGTGCTATGCATGTGGCAGGTGTTCCAATTGTAAATCCATCAACTGTAGTTGTTTGGGAGGTCACACCTGGTCCTGGAAATGGATTTCAGGCAACTCCAAAGGCAAGTGCTAGCAACGGAGTACCACCTTCACTCAATCCTCCTTGGGATGGTTTTGCTCCTCTGGCTGCGTATTTATTTAGCTGGCAAGAATATTTGCTATCAGAAGCAAAGCAAGGGAGAAAGCATTCATATCAATATTATAGCGACACAGTATTACTTCATTGTTCGCCAGTGTCAAATTTTTCTGCATATGTGAGTCCTGAGTCTGCAGCTCAATCAGCAGCAACCACTACCTGGGGTTCTGGAGTTACTGCAGTTGCCTTTGATCCAACTCGTGGCGGTTCTGTGATAGCTGTTGTGATAGTTGAGGGTACTGATTTCTTCTTCCACTTGGAGCAGAATTTTTTAAAAATGATTTTCTTTAATATTATGCTGAGATTCTGAGAAAGCAATTGTTCTCTTGCCTTAACATTTATATTGTGTAGCATGCATGCGTTTGCAGAGCTTCGTCAAGAGAGACAGTGAAAGTTTGTCGAATTATCCTTTATGTGCAATTAGTTATCACGTTTCGTTGGCAGATGAAAACGTAATTTCATGCAATGCACTGTTGTAGATGTTTTAATTTCGTCATATGTTTTGCACTATGGGTTTCATCTTTAAAAACCTTTTAAAAATGTAAAGTTGACCTTGTGAAGTTAGTAGTTGTGGTTGTAGATTTTGCGAACCTCACTTCACTATCTTATCTGCCAAAATTCGTCAAAAAATGTACAACCAAACCAAGTCACTTTTCTCTCATGCATTTCCACACTTGTCCTGCCCATTTTGGATTATTACATCTTATTTAATATTAAGGCGCTGGAAGATTTGTTTATTTCACCTTTCTTTGAGAAAAAAGGTTTGTTATTAGGTCTGTTCATGTTTCTTTAGTTTTGTGCATTTATAATGCTGTGTTGTTTTGTTTACTTGTTTTGTATGTTGTGGCATGTTGTAGCTACTATACATTGATTTGACTACTATGAAGTTACTACAAAGACGCGTTTCAGTTGTTCTTCCACATAAGCATATAATCACATTGACATAAATCAAAGACAATCTATTTTTGTTCTTCACTAAACCGTTACAAACTCATTTTATAGATACGGCTTTGATGCTGACTTTGGGAGTTTGAAACTGTCAAGTGTCAACTGCTTTTGCAGATTGTTACTTTTCTAGAAGCTAATCATGTATTGATTTTATTTATGCAGGGCAGTACATGTCCCCATATGATCCAGATGAGGGACCTTCAATCACAGGATTGAGAGTTCAACGCTGGGAATCATCTCTGCAGCCTGTTGTCCTCCACCAGATATTTGGAAACCCAACTTCCAGTTTTGGTGGGCAGCCACCTGTGCAGACTGTTTGGGTGACCAAAGTGAATAAATGCATTCCACCAACTAATGATTTTAAAAGTCACCTAGCAGCTTTGGCTGGACTAACCTCTGATGCCCGAAAGTCATCTGATTCTGGTGTTGAGAAGGCAAAAAGGGTCAGTTTTGATCCCTTTGATCTGCCAAGTGATGTTAGAACTCTCGCTCGAATTGTGTATTCTGCTAATGGTGGTGAGATTGCTGTTTCATTTCTACGTGGTGGGGTCCACATTTTTTCTGGAGCAAGCTTTACTCCTGTTGATAGCTACCATATCAATGTTGTTTCTGCGATTGCTGTTCCTGCCTTCTCTTCTACAAGCTGTTGTTCAGCATCTGTTTGGCATGATACCGGGAAGGATCGTACTATATTGAAGATAATTCGCGTTCTTCCTCCTGCTGTTCCGAGTAGTCAAGTGAAAGCAAACTCGTCAACTTGGGAACGTGCAATTGCAGAAAGGTATTCCGTAAATGTGGTTTTGTATACTTGTCAGGAGTAACTTTTTCCAGGTAGCAATGTTAATTAATGTTGCCATGTCAATGTTACTGACATGCGTCTGGTGGGAGTTATTTGGTGTTTTTTGTGATGCTTTTTTTAAAAATGAATATTTATTGAACTTCTTGTTTTGTCAAAGCAGGTTTTGGTGGAGCCTTTTGGTCGGAGTTGATTGGTGGGATGCTGTTGGCTGTACGCAGAGTGCTGCTGAGGACGGCATTGGTAAGATTTCTTAAATTAATTGATATGGTTGTGTGATTTATGAATCTATGATATTGCGTTAACCAAATTCTCTTAATCTTAGTGTTTACCCAACATTGAACTCAATAGAGTGAAGATCAAAATGTTTCAGGTATAGATACTTATCATCTTTAAGGTTTCAATCTCAATGGCTTTATAAGAATAGACAACTCAGAAGAATGTTTGACCTCATTTACCACCTCCAAGAAGCTCACTGCTTTCTGATCTTATCACGATTAGAACTTTTGAATATACAATTTGGGGTATTTTCTTCCAATAGGTAGTTAGTCTACCACCATAGATTAAAATTTTGGCTGTGACATGCTGTAACCGTCTCCAATCCCTCCGAGTTGATTACATTCTGATTTATAAGGGTGTAAAATTCACGGCATTACGTTTATGTAATGGTTATGGCTGTTATACAATGGCCATAACAGCTGGTATATAACAATATCGTTCCAAACAGTAATTTTTACATGTGTAATGACTAGAAATGATTAAAGAAGAGATTTTTGGGCAAACCCAACCTCTTTTTTCCCCATCCTTTCTTCAGATTTTATTCTTTTTTGCTCTCTTCTAAGGATCTCAAGCTCATATTAGAGGCTAGGCTACATCTACTGCTTTGGAGGATAGACCAAGAAGATCTAATCTATCTGCTTAATCAATTCTGTCATATGAGGTGCTTTTTGAGGTTTAGTTTTAGATGTTTATTTAGTACGGTGATTAGGATTGTCAAGACCCCACTTCTTTTGATGGTGAAGTGGAAGTCATGAATCAATAGGGTATAACATATTTGGTTATCTTTATTTATTTATCTATTTTTTTTATTTTTATTTTTTATGATCTATTACTTATAGTTGCCTTTTAAATTATATTTCTTGTGTTGGTGAAATGTTCTTAATAGAAGATGGTATTTTGTGTTAGTGAAATGTTCTTCATAGAAGTCCAATGTAATAAATAAAACAACTTTCTAGGTGTCATATCATTGACAATAATAATTTGAACGATATAAATATGATAATATGCTGTCAAAACAAGTGTAACATTGATGTTTTAGTGGGTTGCTATAATTACAAAAAATGCATCGTCGGGCTAACTAGCGTGAGATTTGAGTTTTAGTGACAAAGTGCTCACTTTGGCCAAAATAATGCCAAAATTTAAGTCTATTCCTACTCTCTCCTCCCAGCACCATGCACAGGAGGGAGCGGAACATATATTGGGTAATTGCCTTTTATAGTCTACCAATTCTTATTGCGCATTGCCTGAGGCTTTTCATACTGTTACTCTGCAATCAGGACTCTTGCATAACTGGTACAGTGATCTGAAACTGTTCTACTGGTTATAAATTTATAAAAGATAGAGAGGTTATAGTTTTTGTGCTTCTTATAACGTACAAAGTTGTGCTGAACTTCTATATTGTTGCCTCTTGAGTTTTCTTTAGCAAGATCATCTTCTTAATTGCTTCTTCCAAATAGTGTTGGTCTAATACGAGGAATGAGGGATAGTGTTGGTGCTCTTTTAGGTTTGCCCGCAGTCACTAGATCTTATTTTATCTGTGTATATTATCTGTGTATATTTCCAATTTGAAAATCTTTGGTCAATATTGACCATCCTTTGTTTTATGTAGTTTATTTGGAGGATTTGAGCTTAATGCTCTATGATGTATCTATTTTAAGTGTTATATAGAATTTTAGGGAAGAGATAATATTTTTGTGAAAATCTGTATATTACTATATTAGTGAAATGAGGACGAAGATAGAATTTAATAGCCACACGCTGGTGATCATGGATCCAGAAAATTGCACATAAACAAAATCTCTTCGTATTTTCATTCATATATACCCTTGGTTCTAGATGAACTTCACCACTTGATGATAACAGAGTTTTTGTTTTGTTTCAGTTTCATTGAACAGTGTTATCGCGGTGTTGGATGCGGATTTCCATTCTCTTCCTTCCACTCCGCATAGACAACAGTATGGTCCTGTATGTTTCCTTGAACTCTTGCCATCTCTATGTTCCATGGTGTTTATATTGAAATAATTAGCTTCATTATAGAAAGTTGATTATATATACTTTTTATATTATGGACACTGGTTTTTAGAGTTTCTTCTTTTATGTTATCCTTGTAAATTTATTTTTCTATAAATAACATGCAGCGTGCTTAAGTGATTAGTTACTTGCAACAGTTATCAGAAATCTAGGCTGAGCCAAGGCTAACCTTACCTTCGAAAGGAAAATGTTCTGGCCTAGGGTACATAAAGCTGGAGTGAGGGCGAGAAAGCATCTGTTTTCAAAATGTGACTTAGTCCAGAGAATTAGAGCATCTATGGATTTGGATTTGCATTTATAGATTTTTAGTTTTTGTTTTGAAGGTCAATGCAGGCCTATAATATCTATATAACACATACCTATAATGTTACTTTGTAATACTTATGAAGCTGCTCAACTCTGTTGTCTCAAGGGTGAGAAATTTATGCAAAGGTATAAGGTAGATTATAGTGTGTGCGTACATATAGGTTTTTTTTTTGGAATCTCATGTCTCTTGGTTTAATTAAAAATTTCCTTAGTAGTATACATGAGGTTACAGTATGCATATTATCTATGTACATTATGTGTATTGTGGAAAGGTAATGGATTTAGTTTTTCGCTTAACATTGTCATGAATCAGTTGAGGGCCATAGTATAAGATGGTTGTTACAATATTGAGGTGCTATGTTTAAGACTGAACAGCAGGAAAAGTGGCCAAAATAACATGAAATTGCTCCAATCTGCCATCAAGGCATTGAGCTTGAATGGTAAGATTGTGGATTTGTGGGATTTCTTTCGCAATCTGCTAATCTGTAGGATGGAGGCGGAATTCAAGCCTACCCCCAATGGATTAGGTATCTAGGTTCTAATCCATCCAAAAATTATTGCTTAGGGTTAAGTGCACTAAATCCCCCTAAACTATGACCCAATTGCAAGAAACCCCCCTAAAGTAAGTAAAACCTCCTTGAACAATCATTTTGTTGCACTCTGTGACCAACCGTCAAGTAGCTGTTAACAGAAAAACGAAATTACCATTTAGCCCTTTTTTTGAAGGACTTCATATTAGTAGATTTTTGTTGTTGAGATGTTGATTTGGATATTGTAATTTCTGTGTCCAATAAAAATTGGACAACTCAGAATTATTTTGCTGAAGTGGAAAAAAAATAATTCTCCACCAATAAGAGAATGACAACTCACTGAATAGAGAATTATATATATATATATATATATATATATATTTAAGATCGGCAGCCATGTCCATCTGGCCACCACCACCCCTCCTCTCTCTCTCCATCCCTCCTCTTCCCCTCACTAATATTTCTTGGTACCAACAAGAAATTGAAGTAGATGAAAGGAAATTGTGAAATTATACCATCAAAATACCAGAATGGGTTCCAATTTGAACATGTTGTATATTGGGGTTGATTGGATTTGGTCCGTAATGGGTCTCTCTCCATTGATGGCATCATATGCTGAAAAGAAACCCAAATATTGCAAGCCAGAACTTGGTCTTTAAGTTTGGCAGAGAAAATAATGTTGGGGTTGATTGGAATCAAGATGCGGTTTTGTTGTAAAAGAAGACGATGATGGAAGGAACGGAATTACAAGCAGGCATGGTGGATTTTATTTTTATTTTTTACTAATCATAACATGAATTGGGTGAAGTTATTTTTACAGGATATGGGTTTTAAAACCCTAGGCGTTGCTACACTTTCGCAATGGATTGGAGGTTGACGAATCTCGTCAACAAAAGAAAATCTAAGGATTGGAGGTGGTGGCCATGGATGTTAAGGTGGTTGGAGAGATGCAGGAGGGATGTATATGTATATGTATATGTATTTGTATATATAGTATTATGCTTGGCAAGGGTGAGTCGTGTGCTGAAGAAGATGAACAGTAAGCATAAGGCTGTGTTTGGGCATAACTCATAAGCTTATGCTTGGCAAGGGTAATAATGTCTTTTTAAAAGATTAGTTGGTTACATGACTTGCACAGTCTGTTTACCATCATTGAATTAACAGAAAATTAACGGAATGTGATTTTTTGCAACAAACAAAATAGTTTAGGGGGTTAAGTGTCATGACTATAGTACAGGGGGGTTTCTTGGGAGAGAGAGAGTTGTTCAGGGGGGTTTAATGCACTTAACCCTTATTGCTTATTCTGTAACAAAGGTGTTCTATGCTGATTTACTGAAAAAAATGTGTTTTATGCTTCCCCTATTGGAGAATAAAATATAGAAGTACTATATATTTCTATATTTTTCACCCTATGTATAATTTAATATGGTTTCATGCTAAAATGTCATCTGATGTCATATTATGATCTTGTCATTGTGGAAGTTATGGTTCCATCATAGTCCAACTTTTTTCTCACAGCTGAATGATCTCACAGCACCATGAATATCATCATGACTTGTCTCAAACAAGAAAAAGAAACAAGCTTGAACCGATAACCATCTTTCGGCTAACCTAGCCTCCTCCATCCCTCGGGACCAACAATGAGTAGTACAGGAATATTCAACTGTTGTCCATCGACTACACCTTGGCCTGCTTCATGCTATCTAAGCGTTGAAAGTATCCATATGAAAACCAAGTCATGCTGACAATTCGACATTGCAACTCACCCCACCTTTCAAATGCAAAATTTGAGTTAGATTGCTTACCATGCTTTGATTTGGTTTACTTGATACCCACACCTTATCTGGTAGGTTTTTCAGAACCTTAGGCGTGACTAGAGCTGGCTAAAGCATATGACAGAAAAACTCGGAAGTTTGAAACTTTTTGGTTGGAAGATCTGTTTAAACCTTATGATGTTTTCTCCTATGTAAGGGGCTGATGGGGTGAGGACTGATCCCTAGGCTTTGATGGAGAGTTAGTGCAATGTTGTGATCTTGACCTAGAGGGGGGTGAATAGATTTTGTTCAATTTTAAAAAATTGGATTTTAAATTATCTCAATTATATTTAGTCACACAACAATGTCATTTATTGAAATGTAGAGAGCAGAAATAATTAATCAAGTGACCACACATTAACACATGATTTTTCAATGGACAATCCCAAAGGAGAAAAACCACGAGATTTGTCCGCACAAATCAAATCCACTTTAGGTGAAAGAAGTTACAAACTTAGAATTGAGTTAACAGTTCTCAAATCCCAGAACCTCCTAGATACCTCTTGACACAGAGTCACAAACTTGTCGACCAAACTCACGCATAAAATCTCCAGGCACACAACCTGTTCTGTTAACAAATCTGCTCCTCACGCGATCACCATAATCACTTTGATCTATTCGGTTAGTCATCCAGGTGTTGTGTTTGTAGTGCAAACACACTTTGGTCCTCTACACAAGGATTTTGATGATAAAAAATAGTTCACCATCTAATACAAAATGCTAGATAATGAAAATAAAAATATGCTCTCTAAATAATGTATAGAGAGCTGTCTATTTATGTATGTGTATGTGTTATGAGAGCCTAGAGGGTGTTTATATAGTGCTTGAGTCCAAAGGAGTTAGGGTTTACTAGTTATAATTAGAGAAAGAAATCTAAACTGATTTAGAGAAGTTTTCAAAAACGATTCGTTTACAGGTCGATCAAATTGAGCTATCAAAGGACAAACTATTGTCCAGGGTTGATCCATCGAGATATTTTGGACTTCAATAAATGTTTTCGTGAAATTGTCATCGATTGATGCTTATTGTTTTTGTAAGAAATTTCTTCTTTAAATATATTATTCCAAAAACAACTTCATGCATTCAGAATATATTTTTCATGAATCAAATTGTGTATGCCGTCCCCTAAAATGGGTCATGAAGAGAATGCATGATTATGAACCCTAATTGGTGAGTGAGTTGTTTAAGAGGTAATTTTAACATTTTGCCCTTTATGTATCTTGAATTCCTATTCTACCCTTGGGCATATGTCCCACCACAAACTAACTAAACTAACTTTTGAAAATAAAACAAAAGTTGCAGACTCTGCTTTTTGTTACGGAATCTACCAACACCAAGTTCAAATCCTATCAGGGGCCAAAAACTTGTGAAATATTCAAGAAAGTTCACTTGAGCCTGTAAATTTTCTTCCGTTGCTGGTCCTTGGAGCCTTTACAATAGCAACAGGAGGTATCTGGAGATTCTGGACCGGGCTGGCCTGCTATCTGATGCTCAGATGCTGCCTATTGTTTTATTAATTGTTCATATTTTCTGTGGGCAGAGCCGCACCCTATGGGGTGGGGTGGCTGTGTTGGATGCTTTATGTTAACCCAAAGGTCCCCGACTCATCTTTTGTGCCTAACTTTCGTTGATGATCACTCGTGGTTGTCTTTTTCCCATTCATATAGGTTCCTCCAACTTTACAAGGCTGCAACAACACACATACACAGTATCACTTAAACATGTGTTAACGAAAGTACTTTCTTGCAGCTCTGTTTCTGCTCTACTAAACTTGATTCTGTTCATCTCAGAGTCTAGACCGGATAAAGTGCCGGCTGTTGGAAGGTACTAATGCCCAAGAGGTTAGGGCAATGGTCCTAGATATGCAAGCAAGGTTGTTGCTGGATATGCTGGGAAAAGGAATTGAATCAGCTCTGATAAATCCTTCAGCTTTGGTTGCTGAGCCATGGCAAGCATCTGGCGAAACCTTATCTGGCATTGATCCTGAATCAATGGCTGTTGAACCAGCACTAGTTTTAAGCATCCAGGTTTTCTTTTGGCTCATTTTTCATTTTATTTTTACTTACTGGTTCCCCTGTATTATTCTTTCGTATCTTTTTAACATAAAATTTGAAATATATTACCTTTCAAAAAAACAAAAACAAAATTCAAAATATATGATGTCTTGTGTCATTCTTTAATTTTAAAAACGATTAAACGCAGGCTTATGTTGATGCGGTCCTTGATCTAGCATCACATTTCATCACACGTTTGCGACGTTATGCAAGTTTCTGCCGTACTTTGGCAAGTCATGCTGTTACTGCAGGCACAGGTGGCAACCGGAGTATGGTGGCCAGTCCTACCCAAAATTCTGGATCGACTGCAACGAGCCAGGGTCTGTGCACGTCTTCTGATTTTATAATGTTAAAGGGTTTCTTTTACAGTGCCTGTTTGATTTCCATTAATTCACATCAATGCAATTTCCATTCAACTAGTGGAATATTGTACTATTCTTTACCTTTTCTCCACTTCTTCTTATCATGAATGTGCCATTTATCTCATTTTTTTTCAAACAATGACTACTGTGATTCCCCAGGAGGTCAAGGTACAGCTAGTTCCACTGGAAGCACTCAGATGCAAGCTTGGGTACAAGGAGCTATTGCAAAAATTAGTAGCACTGCTGATGGTGTTTCCAATTCCACCCCAAACCCTATTAGTGGTCCTCCGTCCTTTATGCCAATAAGCATTAATACAGGAACATTTCCAGGAACTCCAGCTGTTAGGCTTATTGGGGACTGCCATTTCCTACATAGATTGTGCCAACTTTTACTTTTCTGCTTCTTCTTCCGTCGAACACAGTTGCCCCGCTTTATTGGAGGTTCTCAGAGAAACGCTGATACAACTACGCAGAAACATCCGTCTAGTGTTCCAGGAAAGGTAGAAGAGATAAATCCTATGCCTACAAAATCAACATCGACTATGGTTCGGTCAGAGGAAGTCCAGGCAGCTCGGGCTGGTCAAGTCATCTCTGGAACTAAAGGACCCGAAGAAGGTCCTGTTAGCCGTTCAAGGTTAGGTTCTGGCAATGCTGGTCAAGGTTACACATTCGAGGAGGTAAAACCTGCTCCCGTTATGATTGAACTTCAGACTTTGCAATAATATAAGTACCTTCAATAACTTTTCAGTTTCATTATGTGGCTAAAAGCTTTTGTTCAATTCATAAAACTTGCTCTGAGACAATGATACACCAGCAAAAGGGGGAAAACAGTGGGGTTGGTGGGGGAGGGGTGCTGGGGGGTGGAAAATCCTAGGCACTTGTGGTGATCATATCCTTTAAACAATTAGTGAGGACAGCCTAGTTTTGCACTGGGGTTCTAATACGATTGGTCTTGCTGCTGTGCAGGTGAAGGTCCTTTTCCTCATACTTATGGATCTCTGTCGACGAACCGCGGGCTTGGCACATCCCCTGCCAGTTTCTCAGGTGGGGAGCAGCAATATCCAGGTTCGCCTGCATTACATTGATGGAAACTATACTGTCTTACCAGAGGTTGTGGAAGCGTCACTCGGCCCACATATGCAGGTAACTACCATCAGCCATCACTCATTAGCAATAAACTTTGTGGTAGACCACTCTTACTGGGAACATTATACTACATGTCTGTCACACTTGCAGCATGGAATTTTTTCATTTGCTGTTTTTTAGCTTTCAGCTTTTTCTTTTTAATCTGCTTGCTATATTATCAGACCACACAAAGATTTATTCTTCGTAAATTGAAAATGGTTAGCCGATAACCACTTTGTGGGTATTTTTCAAGCGCAGTCAGTTGATATTCTTGTAATATGCATACCTTGGATCTGTACATCTCTCTTTTTAAATCTGTAATCGTGTCCAGAATTATTAGATGGATCTGGAGAAACTCTGATGATCTACCTGCTTTCTGTAAGAAAAAAGAGGAAATTATTCTACCTGCTTGCTGTAAGAAACTTATATTGCCATTCAGTGGTTGGATACTTGGATATGTAATGGAAGTTTTCATGCATTGGCATTAGATGTTGAGACTTGATATTGACCTAGTCCTGACTCATGGTTTATCTAAACTGCCTTAAATCTATGTTTGAAATTTTAACGTCACATTTTGTTGGTATGGAATGCATCAGCTTTTGAAATTTTCTTTCCTTTGGCTAATGGGCTTTCCATACAGAATATGCCCCGGCCTCGTGGTGCAGATGCTGCTGGACTGTTACTTCGTGAGTTAGAACTACATCCACCGGCTGAAGAATGGCACAGGCGGAATATGTTCGGTGGGCCCTGGTCTGATTCAGAGGATATGAGTCCCATGGATGACACTTCCAGGTTTACCACTTTAACTGACCCACAGGAGCTGAACTATTCAGAAAATTGTGATGTAAATCATGGAGCCCATGGCTTGTGGCCAAGGAAGCGCAGGATGTCTGAAAGAGATGCAGCTTTTGGCTTGAACACTACGGTGGGTCTGGGAGCATATCTTGGTATAATGGGATCTCGAAGGGATGTTATAACTGCGGTGTGGAAGACTGGTCTTGAAGGAGTCTGGTTCAAGGTTTGATATAAACTCTGCTACTACTTTTTTTGTTGGTTTCTTTGGCCTCATTGTCAGTAGTTCATTACTTTATTTGCTTTCATCTGTTTGATGATTACTGATTAAATGCTTACAAAGATGGGAGAATTTTCGAAACCTGTCTCTCGGAGGATATTGTATTGGTTTGCTTTGTCTAGTTTTCTGAGAAACGAAAAACAGAAAAAAGTTTGAGCAATTTGTTTGCTGTGGACTTTCAATTTCTTTGTTTGGACAAATACTGCAGTGAGCTGTTCACTTTGCGAGGCAATGAGTTCAGTAATTATCAATTTCATTCAGTTGATTTTCTGAACTACAATATGTGTTGAGGCAATTAATATTTCCTGGATTGTTTCTATCATGCATTGGAGGTCATGTTATTTTAGTTGTGATGTTTTTGGGGTTTGCAACACTCCTTGTCAGTCCCTGAGAAGCTGTGGCGCTTCTTGTTTTCTTTGGGTGCAACAGAGCCCCCCAATGAGATTTACCTTCGTACTTGGAAGTGAAAACACATATTCGCACACAGCCAAGCCAGGAAATGAGCAATGAAGCACAAAAATAGACAACACGGGTTTTATTATTTGGCAACATGTAAAATGTTGGCATGGGAGGCTCCTTGCTAGGCCTAGATTATAAGTAGACAGGGTAGGTTCATTATACAAGCAAAGAGCCTCAATGCTTAACCAACTCCCCCCTCCCCCCCCAACACCATACACTGAAAAATAGGAGGGAGAGATGGGGGGCTCAATGTTTCTCTGATTTATTTAAAATTCTTGGCCTGAAATCTACATCAGCAAGGTGTTTTCTGTTCTTATTGGCTTCTTGTTTGTTGTTTGTCTGAAACCTGCTACAATTATTCCAACATTTGGAAATTTTGCTGAAGTTAAACTGGTCTTTGGAAAATCAGCAAGGTGTCTTACTTCTTGCATTGCTTGCTTTACGCCAGTTCTCTTTTGGTTGAAATTTTGTCTTTTGCATTCTCCTCCCTTTCTAATTCTGTATAGTTTTGACCTTTTTGTAATGCAGTGCATAAGATGTTTACGGCAGAGTTCAGCTTTTGCTTCACCAGGTACCAACAATCCACCTAATCAGAATGACAGGGAGAGTTGGTGGATCAGCCGCTGGGCTTATGGCTGTCCGATGTGCGGTGGAACATGGGTTCGAGTTGTATAGAGGATTACACCGTGACTTTTCTGTTAAAGGTGGGTTCGCAGCACTCACTTGAGCAAAAGTCCTGAGCTGGACATTTATATAGTAGACCAGAAAATGGTACAAGAAAGACGAAGTATATCCACAATGAAGTTATTTCTGCAGAAATTGATGTCATGCACTTAAAGGTCTTATCCCTTCTTTACTTGCGTACATACTGGTGCACTAATTCTCAGACTAGAGATTCTCTCCTGTTCATCTGGTGATACGTTATATTGCCCCTTTACAGTATGAAAGGGCTATTTTTCTTGTTCCATAAATTTTGTGGTCTTTTCCTACTTTTTAGAGGTTTTAATTCTGTAGCATAATGACTAACCAAACTCCATACTTTGATGTGGCACTGCGTTATTGGTTACAGATGAACTAAGGGGGAGATTGATCTTCATTATAGTCAATACTTTGTGGCTTCTTATGACCTACGACATGATGGTCAGGCCTTTAAAGCATATAATCCAATGACATTACTGCTACTCTCCGATGGATCTTGATTTCTAGTCACAGGAGAAGAGAAAAAATGACATTAGTATTCTTCCTTTTAGCTTTACCATAGAAAATTTGAAAAGTAAGTTTGTTTGGGAACTTCTAGAAATAACATCATAGGTCATACTTAAATTTGATATTAGTATTCTTTCCTTGTTCTCAAAGGTAGCTACTACCAGTTGTACATCACATTGGTTACTGAGATTGTCTTGGAGAACGAAATAACATGAGTTTAGCTGAATTTACATGCATGAGCAATATAGGTCATTCTTGCCCCTACTTTGTGCGAACTCTAATTTTCACTTTCACCTCGAGGAAAACTCTGGATCTTGATTATGTTCCTATTTCCCTGCTTAAAGGTCTTCATAATGTTTTGCAACTGATCCAGTGTGAATTATTGCCTTTTGTTGAACCTATATTGTCAACATTGCAGGTTGTATATTCCTGTGCATAAGTTTAATGGATTGATTCCGGTCACCACGTGCCTGATAAATGAAATGGATATGTTCCCCTTAGCAGTTGCTGGTTGAAACTAATTTACTACTACAATCAGAAGCATGATAGAAGCTCCTGAAAATTCTTCCGAAGACAAAAGTATTGCATAAACACTGGCATTGCGCTGCTGCTCAACCCTGCAGATTCCTGTGGGGCTCGTTTTGATAGGTTTGAAGCGTTGACAAGAGGCTGCTTTCTGAAGTTGTGGAAGCCCTTGAGATCGTGCCATGACAGAACTGTACGCTCACTTCTGTTAGTTGTCGGGAGATTTTCTTCACTAGCTATAACTTGTAAGGAGGTAGAGCAGTTGTACATTATGAGATACTAATACCTTAGCATGATCAAGTGAATGCTGGTTTTGAAGATATTATCCCATTCAATATTAGTCTCGCTTATAATATAGTTCAACAAAGTAATTGCTCTCACGTTTTGAACCAGTATCCTCCAATGCTATCTATAGTCAAGGTTTTTTTGCCAGTGCATCAAATGGGAAATATTTTCTTGGATAAACATTCAAAAGCTTGTTATTAAAATATGGATGGGACTAAAAGCCATTAACCTAAGTCAATATTGACTTAGGCGCAGTGTTATCTCACATCCGAAGAATGCCGGTTGACTCGTATACATGGTTTAACATATTGGTCTATCAAAACCAGTCGACTGCTGAATGTTTCAATCAAGCTATATTTCAAAATGGACTATAATTACTCCTCATTTGGATAATTTACTAGGGAGATTTACTGCTGATTTTGTTTCGTAGTTAGTACTTGTACGAGCATTTCCACTGAGGTTTGAATTTTTGGGAGTCAAGGGTCTGATACCGCCATTGGCCTGTTAATGAAATATACAACTTATGCATACGCTTAAATCGTATCTTGTTAGTAGACCCTAGATTATCATTGAGCTTAAAAGATGAAACTGTCAACTAATACTTGAATATCATTCATAGGAGTTTTGAGAATCCTGTTGAAGATCATTCGTAATAGTTTTGAGAACTCTAGGCATCTTGATGCGTGGATGTAGATTTTGAACCATGTTATGTCTTTGGTGTAAGCTTTTCGTATCCCTTATCCTTTTAATTTCCGTTAATACTTGTTTAATTATGTTAATTGATGTCATAATTAACTATATGTCATACTAAACCAAGTACCATAAAAGACATGTTAAAATTAATATCTTGCTTTAATTATTATTCATGCATCTTTAATCACTTCTACTTGTGTGTATAATCAATCTTACTCCACCCAATTAATCATTCAATCACAAACATTTGAATCAACCTAACAACTAACCTAAGCACCCATTAAAATTTTAGTTCTCAAAGTGGAACTTTTTTTTGTTGAGATAGAGGGAGTAATTTGTAATATAAACAGAAACGGAATGTATTATGATATCGTTTTCTATTAACGTGTTGTTTACACACTCATTTTGTATTCATTCAAATTTTAATAGACATTTCAAAATCATCAGAAAGGGGATAAAATAAAATATCATACACGATAGGTTATTTTGTAAGAGTCTGAATTTTCTCTATTATTTTTCAATATATATATATAAATCATGTTTAACACATTTGTTACATATTTCAAAACAATTTTGATGGAACAAATGTATGAAACCCCATGTGAATTTTTAAAATTATAAGGGTTGATTATAATAGCACCTCTTGAAGTTTGTCATAATGACAGTCATATATAAGTTGTGCTTTTTTTGAATAACGACACCCCCTTAAATTTAATAAAGTTAATAAAGGCACCCCAACTATCACCTGCCCTTTTAAAGAATTTACATTGTTGCCCTTTAAAGAATTTACATTGCTGCCCTTCTAACCTTGTAAATTATTTTGAAATATATAACAATCTTGACTTTTCACAACTTTTAAGGGCTTGTTTGGATCCAATTTTTGACGGGGGTGTCATTGTTCAAAAAAAACCCTAACTTACATATGACTCTAATTAATGCAAACCTCAGGGGTATCATTGTAATTAATCCAAACTATAAATAATGACACTTTCGTTCTAAATTGCAACCCGTGTCCTATTGAATAGAAGTGCAAATGTGTTGGGAATAGAATTGCGCTGGAAAATTTTACCCTATCATTGGAACAACCGACTCCGTAGTGGTCCCATCCCAGTTAATTGACCAAAATCCAAACTGGTATGGTCAATACTCAATGGTGGTATATCTGTGCGTGCAAGTTCAAATGAACTTTGAGCACACTGTGTCATCTATGTTCAATTTAGTAGATATATAGTGTGTGTGTGTGTGTGAGAGAGAGAGAGAGAGACAGAGAGATGAGCAGTACGCCGGGTCCGCACTCGTTGGCCTTCCGGGTGATGAGACTATGCAGACCGGCGCTTCACGTTGAAACGCCTCTGCTGTTCGATCCCTGCGATCTCATCGCCGGCGAGGACCTCTTCGACGACGACGTCGCCGCCGCACACCTTCCTCGTCTCCTCAGCACTCAGAACGTCAACACCAAATCCAACGACTCAGATCTCACTTACCGCGCCAGATTCCTCCTCCATGATCCTTCCGACGCCATGGGCCTCCCTGGCCTCCTCGTTCTCCCCCAAGCCTTCGGGTGGGTCCCCTCCCTCTCTCTATATACATATATATACACATTTATATGTCATATATATATGTATGTTGATGAATCTGATTGTGATTTGATCTGTGTTGTTGGTTGGCAGGGCAATTTATCTGGGGGAGACATTTTGCAGCTACATTAGTATCAACAACAGTTCCAATTTTGAAGTCAGGGACGTTATAATTAAGGTGATTACTCAGATACAATGTTGAAATAGTACTATTTAACTGATTAATACGAATTCTTTGTGGAGAATTTAACTGAAAATAACTTTCCAAGTTCTTTGAATTGGGAATTATGATGCCCATTGAGTAAGACATTGATAAAACACAATACATTCTTTATTTTTTAGTTTTAATATGAGTAAGAATAAAGTGGTGGTGTAATGTTAAAAAACATAAAATTGTTAACACTAAAAATATGTTGATAGTATATTTGAAGCATGAGTCACTGCGTATTGTAGCATCGTTGGTCTGGTACTTAATAATGGCTTTTAGTAGCTTCAGGTGACTATTATAAGCCCCTTGACTTCTATTAATTGCGACCATTGGCCATGACAAAGCATGCGAGGTGATTGACTGCGCTATTGGTTTCCTTCCAGTTGTGGTACTTATACATCGTGTTGTTGAGCTTGACCCTGGGATTTCTATTGCACTATGGCCTTCATATAAGCCTTTTTGTTGGCACTTATGCTATTTAATTTAGCGTAATTTTAGTATCTCGATGTGTCATGTTTAAATTTTTCTAGTAAAAATTTAATCTTTATAATAATTACAAAAAGGAAATTTAAAGATTGTAAGAAATTAGACAGAATAGACAAATAAAGAATAAAAACAAGGAGAGAAGTTTATAAATGTAAGGAAAAAAAAAAATATATATATATATATATATATATTGTTTAGTTTCTAGTAGTTAGTTTCAAAATGGAAGTCTATCCTATTACACAATTCATTCTATCCTCTAAAGCCATAAGAAATTCAGGAGAAAAAACTTATCTTAGTCTCCTTGTGTGCATGGATTGTACTTGCATGTGTTGGAAAAAAAGGTAGTTTGTTACTATTTGTTTGCTAGCATAAATTTTGATTCCTCTGATACAAACACAACACTTGAGCAGTGAGTTGTCGATATATTGCAGGCAGAAATTCAAACAGAAAGACAGAGAATAATGCTTTTAGATACATCAAAATCACCTGTTGAATCAATACGTGCTGGAGGACGTTATGATTTTATTGTTGAACATGATGTGAAAGAACTTGGTGCACACACGTAAGTTATATATCACTAGCATCTCAAGATTTTTCTCTTTATTGTCTCCTTTTATTTGTAAAACAACTGTTTTGTAATCTGACCATGTACTGTTGCTCGACCATCTTTAGGCTGGTCTGCACTGCCTTGTATAACGATGGGGATGCTGAGCGTAAATATCTTCCGCAATTCTTCAAGTTCATCGTTTCGAATCCACTTTCAGTCAGGACAAAGGTATCACCCTATGAACTAGGCACAGGCCAAACAAATTATATGTTAAAACGAATTTATTTTTATAGATATGACTGTCTATAACTAATGCTGGTGGAATGTTTTCTGTATGGTAAACATATTTTATTCACATCATTTTTTGGTGTTTTATTTGTTTTTTACTAACATGATATTTATTTATTTAACTTGTGCAGGTCCGCGCTGTCAAGGTAGGTTAATGGTGGTTAAATTTTTTGAGTGTAAGTCCATTAATCTTGCCTAGATATACATAGAGGTATATTGGATTTCCAAAAGTGAAATGGGAAGCTTTCATGGCCTTTAAACTTTTGAAATTAGTACTTCAGAATTTGGGTAGGAGATGGGTTGTCTGCTTGCAACATTATTGTAGGCCATAGAAGAAGGTGTCCTGATATTGCCATGTTCAATATTTAAAGGTTGACTGACTTATCAAAAAAAAAAAGAAGGTTGACTGAACATTTATACTCTTGATATTAGCATGATAAAAAACCTTCTCAGCTGCTTGGATTTCTATTTGATCCTTTTGTTTGTGCTTGAAACTTTCACTTCAGTGATACCTTGTTTCGTGTAAACATTTCAGCATGTCCAATAGGCTAAGTGAAAATTCTTGTGAAAATTCTTTAAATTGTTTTTACTGTTTCCATCTTTTATTGTTTGTTTCGTTTTGGAAATTATGTTTTTTAAGACAGCAAGACCATAGTTAAATGTTCGCTGAATGGTCAGTTTAAATTTCATATGTACTTTGCTGTAAGGGATTGAAGCTTTGAAATTAATTATGGCGCCTTTGAAGACTTATCTGTTCTATGATTGCCACATCCCCTTTTATCTCAGGAAACTACATTTTTGGAGGCTTGCATTGAAAATCATACAAAATCAAACCTTTATATGGACCAAGTTGAGTTTGAGCCAGCTCAGCATTGGAGTGCAACAATACTTAAAGCTGATGATCACCATTCAGTGAATGATAAGCCTAGGTGGTGCGACTAATATACTATTCAACTATTATGTATATTACAGCTTTATTTTCATTAGAAATGTGCTATGCAACTTGGTTTTTGTGTACTACCTCTATTCTTATTAATTTTTATTCAACATTAATTTGTTTTGGCAGAGAAATATTCAAGCCACCTGTTCTCATCAAATCTGGGGGAGGGATTCACAACTATCTCTATCAGTTGAAGTTGTCCTCACTTGGGTCTGCACAAATGAAAGTTGAGGGAAGTAATATCCTCGGTAAACTTCAGATAACATGGCGCACAAATTTGGGTGAACCTGGGCGGCTGCAGACACAGCAGATTCTTGGTAGTGTAAGTGATTGTTCTTATATACAATTTGAGAGAGGAAAGCTTCATTTTACTGATTGTTGGCATATTTAAACAATTTCCTTTCTGCATTTCTGATATATTATATTTTTTTTAAATAAAAGTTATCACTGTATTGTTCATGTGCTTTGTCTTTTTGTGTGTGAGTGTGCTTGTGGTCCTACAAGCTTAAAGGCAGAACCTGAGGAAGTGGGACAGTCATAACATTGCTGAAGATTGTTGTGAATTGTAGCTGGTCATATGGTCTGGCACACTCAATACCAAGGAGGAACTTCTGTAGACAATCTCTCATAATTTTTGATTGAAGTCTTGGAGTTTTAGGTTGCAACTGGAATCATATTGCAAGAACTTAACACCTAGAGATGTGTGTGCATGTATTTACACATTCCTGCAAATTTAGAAGAGTCAATCTTTTCCTTTTATTTTTTATTTTTTATTTTTTTTATTTGGTATGAAGAGGTAGAAGGGTATTTTGAATTTGTAATCCTCTCTCTCTCTCTCTCTCTCTCTCCCTCCAGAATATACAGAATACCTGAAGTAAGGCCAAAA
The DNA here is from genome assembly GCA_025631255.1 of Cornus kousa. Lineage (NCBI taxonomy): Eukaryota > Viridiplantae > Streptophyta > Magnoliopsida > Cornales > Cornaceae > Cornus > Cornus kousa. The sequence goes on along the minus strand of JAOTQH010000002.1, from coordinate 1,693,303 downwards.
CCAACCTCTCACCAAAGCTCACTTACATTTCTGTTCAATTGAACTCTTTGAAAAACCTCTCTCATTGGTGTAACACTGGTGAAAACTAAATTAAAAATATTTTGAGCACTGCTATCAACAATGTTGGGTCACAAGTTGCCAAGATCCCTCCGTAGAATCTTTGAATCATTGCCTGCTCAACTTTGTGGCCTATTACAAGCTGACTTGCATGTTCTTATCTGCTCATTTTCATAATATAATTGAATTCAAGATATATTACTCTGAGAATTTTCGAACCACCACTTTTTAACTTTGTGACTTATTACGAGCTGTTTAGTCTTTTCTCATCTGTTGTTTAGAGCTGTTTAGAGAATATTTGAGCTAGGTGCTCTACTTTGTGGCTCATTACAAGCTGATTTTTGCTTTCCCGTCTGCTTCTAAAAAATGCAACTCAAATTCCCACCTTATCTTCCTTCACCATTCTCTCTCCTCATTAGTTTTCCCCTTAATGCATTAGTGAGGTGGGATCAAAGGGCGGGGGTCGGTAGTAGAAACTAACATCTTTCCTTCTTTCAGTTAGGAAAATTAATGTAATTGAGCCACTTGGTTCATGGAATTGCTAAACTTCTCCAAATGTGACGTACTTCTGTAAGATTATTTTTGGCACACATATGCACGTTAAATGGATATCTTGTTTAGCATCTGATATGTTTCTTTCCTGCAGCCCATCACAAACAAAGAGATTGAGTTGCAGGTGGTGGAGGCACCATCTGTTATCACATTGCAAAAGCCTTTCTTGGTAAGTTCAATTTATTTATTGCCTTCATAGAAGCATCACAAATTACTATAAACAAAAAATTAAGAAGCAACTTAAGTGAAGAAATACCTTTCTACATGTTTGAACTATGATGCTCCTTTTACTTTGATCTTTATTTTATATTTTTCTTTGGGGGCAAATAACCACAATCGTAATTCGGTGGTCAATGTCCATATTATTTGTTTAGTCAGTATGGTTGTTTAAAGATAGATCCTTTTCATTAATTTTTTTTATGATAATGTTATTTTAATAGTTATGTAAATGACAGTAAGAACATTTGCGGTTTGTAATAGAATAGAGTGGAAAAGGAGAATTCATGTGGCCAACTCCATTCGTTTGGGATAAAGCTGGTGATGATATTTGCAGTTGCCCTTTCAAGGCTATTGTTTGATCTTGAAAAAGAGCTGCAATGCCTAAAACAGCAAGATATAGAGCAAAGTAATTATGGTATAAGTCCGCATTTGGCAAGTCAAGAAATGTTGCCCTGAAACTGTGGAAAGCAATTTAATTTAAAAGCATTTAAATAAATTGTAGAGGTGAACCAGAAATATCAACTGAAAACCCCTTTTGGCCTTTTTGTTTTTCCAAATCATCTTTGGTATGTCCTTGGGCCTTCGTCATCTCTCAAACTTGAACTTAGTATTTTTAACTGCATCTGAACCTTTGACCATGATAACCCTTTACTCGTCACTTAGTGGTTAGGGTCCTTGACTCCTTGTGTTTCAACTTCCAGGCTATTTGCCAGCTCTCAACCCCTCACTAGATCAATAGAAGGAAAGCGACTTCACTTAAATCTTTTTTTATAGCATTCCCTTTTTTTTTTTCCTAATAACATATGCTGATATCTGCAGTCATCCTGATTGGGGATAGTTTTCAGTTAAAAAATTATTTTTTCCAGACCTCCACAATAGTAAATACCATTTTGGA
>JAOTQH010000002.1:1670896-1681587 GCA_025631255.1 Cornus kousa | reverse complement strand
AGGTATTGGTGGCCCCACTGCTACTGGTGGCCCCACAACTCTATTGTTTCTCTTTCGGTCGTCGCACCAACATCGGTGCTAATTTGAGCTATTCAAAATTTTGAATAAATCAGAAAAATAAATGCATTCAAATCTAGCCCTTTGAGGATATCTAGGATTCAGTTTCATCCTTGAATCACTGGCACATTTTTTACGTTTTCAATTTAATACTACCTCTGTCCCAAAAAAAAAAGTGTGTTTAGGAATTCGCAACAGTTCAATTTGTGAGAATTACGGTTCCCTAAAAATGACACTATTTATAGGACGAAAGGAGTAATAGACATGCACTTACACGTGATGTACATGTCAGAAGTAGCTCAACTTCCAGAGGATTTCCGGCTTTCCATATTAACTGTTCTTCCTACTCACATGGTTTCGAAAACGTATTCTATCAAGTACGAAAACGTGACAACATATAATTCATACAGAGTGGGAGCGGAGGAGCGTTAACTTCTGTTTAGAATAATTGCTTTAATGGAAATTTGTCACAGTAAAGGCACCAGATATGATATATATCTGCTTATTGTATGAAGCAAAACTTTCTATGGACACAGACAAAATGGGTAACAAAACAAAGCAGTATTTAAAGGTTTTTTTGCTACATTATTCTAAATCTAAATCCAACATAACATTTGTAGAACATGTGGGTTTCATTTAATACTACGCACGGGCAAGGAGGAACCATCCACCATACTTGTGCTGCATTTGACAAGAATAGGGCAGAGCATGAACAAAATACATGATAGAGGGGAGAACAAAAAATACAAAAAGAGGAAGGGGAAAATGAAGTAATGGACTCTTTGGATTCCCTCAACATTTTGCACAATAACTAATGGTTCCTATAGTTGAGCTCGGATATGCATGATGATAAGGCTTCTCTTACTGGGAGATTGTCCGAGTCCATGTCAAGTGCATCTTCAAACAGCCTCTTTGCCTGCAGCAGTAACTTCACCTTCTCTTTATTTTTTCTTGGCCGTAGGTGAGATCTTTGTTGCAATGCCACGCCCCACCTGAAAAGAGCTGCAATCCACCAATGTCATCAAAAGCTCAACCTACTCAAGACAGTATCTTCACATTTGACGTCAAAAACAAGAGCACAAATATTTCAAACCGGCGTGCACATTATACTTGTAATCGACAAAATTTTTAAGAGCAAGATATTTGAACTTTGAATGGAGATGCAAGCAAAAAAAGAACTACTTTATTGAATTTTCTTAAAATTCAGTAGGCAATCTTCACATAAAAAAACCATTGGAGCTTATGACAGGAAAAACCCATTAGAAGTTGAGTTGTGATTAGAAAAGAAAAAATTATTTCTATCAGCGAATGAGAACAAAGTTAAAGTCTCTCATTTATGAGGTGTGCTTGAAAATTTTGACGAGTATATGAGATTGCTTTTAACTTTAAAATGCATTTGAAGCTAGAAATTGCTTTCAGAAAACATTAAATAAATTAATAAAAGTTCTTAAGGAAACAATAATTTCAGAGTTCTAGCGAAAATTGGACCAACATTAATGCACATTATAGCAAAAGAGCATTAGGATGCTGGTTCAAGTCTGAGGGTGGAGACACTTTGTCCAAAAATAACCTCGAAAGAGTTGGGCTTGTCATTCCTTCCTAGCAGGACCAACACTGGGAAATGGCCTTTTATGACCATTTAGTCACTCATTTCAAATTTTTAGTCACTTAAGGCAACAGATAACTTCATATTGGTTTTTTTTATTGCCTATTAACATAGATATATCAGCTTCATGAACTCACAGGAAGGAGCAAAGTATCATTACCATCAGGTGCATAAACATTGCTTTTGGACATCATGGCATCAAATTTGTCAATCGCAGCCAAAAATACCTTGTCAGCATCAAAAGCCGCTTCCTGAAATTCGTAGAGGTATGCCAAGTATTAAATTTATGGGGACAAAAACTCAAATTGCCTAACCAAATCAAAAGTGTTTCGAATAAATTTATGCCAGTTAAAAAGTAAGGTAGATATCATAAAAATAACCAAAATTTTGACAATAAAGTTAAAAAGTTCTACTCCTCTTAACTGACTGATTTTTAAAACCCAATTCAGCTTGTAGGTGTTCAAAGTTGATAAACATGATAAAAGTGAAAACAGGATGACATCCCCATTTTAAGAACATGACTTACTGGTCCAATTTCAGCAATCAACTGTGCACGGAAGGAGAGTGCAAGACCCCAGTTATACAGCGCTCTCATATCATTTCTATCAATTGACAACGCCAACCTATATTTTCTTCCAGCCGCAACAAGGAGTTCTTCACACTCTTCACAAACATTAACAAGAGCAGATGCAATTTTATCTTTACTCATCTCCTGATCGTCAAGTTTTAGAGGTATTCTACCCCATTTCTCAACTGATAAGGGATCACTATTCGCAAGTATAGCTCTCAACTCACGGCTGATCTTTAGTTTTAATTCTCCATGAAGAAGATAAGTGTTTCCCAACTGCCCCACAGCCAATAAACTCATGGGCTTCATGTCTATGGCTCTGGAGAGTAATTTGGCAGATTTGTTTAATACAATCTCTGCTTGTCCTTGATCACCTCTATGCCTTAGACATTCCCGCGCTTGTTTTAAAAGGACATTAGCTTCCATAAGATACCTATTGAACACCAAATCATCTGAAACAGATGAAGACGGAGACGAACCAAACTCACCTTCATGTGTAGAGTGATCATCAGCAAGAGAGGGATCATCATCAGGAGTTGCCCTCTCTTCTTCCCTGATAGGAGATCCATAAGTCTCTTTTTCACTCTTCTTCCTTCTGTTGTAAGGACTGCCATTCCCATTGGACATCTCAAGTCCCTGCTCTTGCCCAAAAGATTCTTCATTTCTCATTCGCATACTGGCACTAAAATCCATAGAATCAAGCAAATTTTCATGGGATGCCCATCTTTTAACTTCATTATGATGACCCATCTTCAGAGGGATTTGGTGATTGTTCATGAACCGTGTGTTGTTATTTCGGTAACTAAACTCTTGACTTTCAAAAACACTTTCAGCACTACCATCTATCTCCGCAAAATATATTTTATCATTTTCTGCAAGTGCATTTATTCTTCTAGCTTCATCAACCATGTTTTCTGCTCCATTCCAACCAATATGAGGCTTATTAGAAGAACTTCCAGAAAGACCTGCACTCCCATTTTTCACATTACCACTGGGCACTGAATCTGAAACCCTTTTTTCAACTGCCGGAGCTAAAACATTTCCATGGTTTTGATCACCCACCTCTAAATGCATTGAATCCTTCTTAACACTGTTTTTCATTTTATTATGTTTTGAACCAACTGGATTTTCTTTAAACAAATTGCCAATAAACTGCAACAAATCATGCCCAGTTTCACCCAATTCTTTTCTTCTCCTGCTTGACTTTTGATTCAAAGTTGGTTCCACCTCTTGGTTCTCAGCTAACATACTGTCAATACAAGCTTCAACAACAATTCCAGCATTCAAAGCAGAAAAACTAATTGAATCCATGTCCTTTACATAGTTTTTCAAATCACTCACAGTAATTTGATTACACTCAATACCTCTTTCTATGTCATTCTTTAAATTACTAACTTTAACATCGAACCTAATGAAAAAATCCAACAAATTTCTCAGTTTTTCAACTAAAACCCCAAGATTCTCATCCTTTGGCTTTTTCTTAGTCCCAATTAAGCTTGAATCATTAGGTTGTCCCCCATTTACAAACCCAATAGAAAACCCAACACCAAAAAGAAGAACACAAGCCGGAAACACAACAATTGAAGAAACCCTAACCCTAGAAATGGCCAAAGCACATACAAAACCCAACAAATACATAAACACGTACTTTCTGTCATCAATTCCTAAAGAACTCAGAAGATTGAGAAGCTGATTTGACTCACCAGATTGAAACGAGTCTTTACCGAGTCTCGGATTGTCCCACCCGCCATAATTCCGTGAATCAGAAGCTGTGGCAGAGCAGAACGTTAGGACTTTGGTATAACAAAGCCATTTTCTGTGGGGATAGTTGAGGAAGTTTGGATTTTTCCGAGAAAGTGATGGAAAGTGGAAAAGAAAATTGGGAGGTGGGAACTGAGTATTCAATTGGTGAATTATAGATTCAGAAATTAGGGTTTTCATTTTTTTTAGCTGATTAGAGTGGATGCTGTTAACTCTGATAGTTTGTTACATTGAAGCGACTCTGCTCCACCAACCTGAACTGAACAAAGTTGCCCCCGATCTGGGTATTTTCGTCAATGAAATAAAGGTAAATGGGACATACCAGATATTGATACATTTATACAATGTTAATAAAAATTAAAAAATGTCCGAATTTAAATTCGATTGATAAGAATTTTTGCGATTCAAAATTTAGAAACAGCTTTTTAATGCAAAGGTAAAGGCTATAATGCTAAGTATATTTAGACTCTCTTTGAATATTGTGTATTGGACTAATTATTTATTTTTCTTTTTTCTTTGGGAAAATATGTCTACTCACTTTGTGTAAATACTCCCTTCTAATTGTGATCTAATTACAAATGCACACCCTTTCTTTAATCATAAAATTGAAAAGAAAATTGGAGATTTTGGATGAAAATAAGTTATTTTTTTTATTTATTATTTTCATAAATTTATAATTGATGATAATGTGTGTATTTGTGTGGTTAGAGCACACTCAAAAGCACATATTCATTGGTGAGTAGATAAATACTGTTTTTTTTTTTTTTTAACTCAATTCAATTTGGAAAAAAATAAAGAGAACTGTTGCACATTAAAAAAAATCAAAAATCAAAATTTATTTTCGGATCACCATAAATGAAATTTTTTAAAAACATACATTTTAAAACAAAATGTCTAAAAATTGACAAATAAATAAATTTTTGTTCTAAATTTTTAATTTTTTGAGAATAGAAAGAGTTACAATAAACATCACAAAATAATTTTTTTCATAATGTATATATCGAATTATGCAACTATTTAGTTTTATCCACAAACTAAACAATTTGTGAAATTAGTAAATTTTTTTTTTTTACAAGTGCTCACCGGATTAGTCTTTACTAAAGACTCTTTAGTAGAAAAACCTTCAGGGCAAAATACTAAGGATGAAAATGCTTTTACACATATTGTACATGCGGTGCTCTCAGTGAGATTGTGATGGATGGTGGACCAAGTTAGCCTGTAATTGGAAGTGCGTTACAACCCAAACCCATTTAGTAAGTAAATTGAGGTTGGATTACAATTGCAAGTGTGCCACTGTCCCCATTTTTAGGAACTTCTGTGTGTGTGTGTGTGTATTTATTTATTTATCTATCTACGTACTCACTTTGTTAGTTTAAAGAGTTGAAACCATGATTTTCTATTTTTAAAGATAAGAAAGTGTCGTGAGGTTATAAATTTATAATGCCATTAGTGAATCTAAGTGTGTGTGTGTGTGTATATGTATGATCACACTTATAATGTTTGTGGGATTTCAAAATGTGTTGTATTGCGCTAAATCTCATTTCGTATATATATAAATATATATGATATATATAGATAATATATGTTATATTCCAATGAATGATGTTGTACAAGTGTTGGAACCAAAGCACTTTAATTTCTTCCATGAATTAACTAGACTTATAATAACTAACTACTCTATGTCATACAACAATGTATAATGGCATATATATATATATATATATATATAGTGTGCGTGTATGTTTATAACTTCAGAACTAAAATATCTTGCATGTTTGTATCAACTACATCTAGTGATGGAACCATATATAAACACTTCAATTTCCTGCATCCAACTCAACTTACAATAACTAAAGATGTTACGCCACAATATGTAATGATAGCATTATCACAAAAATGATTTGAGTAAAGAGCTCATGACGGGATCACATTATGGGAGCAGCACAACCCAATAAATGTTTTATTGAACATAATATAATATATGTGAAGTCATTATTGTGTAATAATTTCTAAACTAAACATAGTGTATAATTTAACCAAAAGTAAGATGTAGATGGAGTTGGCATTTTTAGCCCCTATTCACTCCATTGTCGTCCTTGTGGGCTAAAAATAGTCCACATTCTCATTTAACATTACTATCATATTAATAGTCTAAAATCGTTTATTAAAAGACATATTTCGTAATCCCATATGAATTGTCTGCCGCATATATCCTTTCTTGCACTAAATTTATTTTATTAAAATCATTTTTAATAGTTTATTTGTGATGTGTTTTTTAATATTCTCAACCATCTCAGCCTTCTCAGGTAAAAGTAGGCAACATACAAATTTTTGGGTGTGCTGTGGTCAAATTTGGCATAGAGATGCCAGGGATTTGGTAGTTGGTAAGATAACGATCTGGGTTGTCATATGTCTCATGTTCGAGTCCATCCATTCTCATTATATTTCCGGACGAATATTTACACTTTCAATATCTATTTCAGTTATAGGGTTAGCGGCAACATCCCAAGTTTGTAACCTAGATGAGTCCCGAAGGGCCTGCCTAGGAGAGTTATGTGTCAATCAAAAAAAAATAATAATAATTTGGCATAGAGATGCGTTGAGCTCGTGTAGGAAGCACGTGCACAGTCACGTGCGCACAAGACAGAGAGAGAGACAGAGACAGGTAAGGCGGTAATCGCCTAATCCCAGCTATAAAACCCTGTAATTTAGCGAAGGATGTATATTGTACATCACCGGAGAGGGAAAACAAATATCTCAGAGTATATATACATATACATACACATTTGTAGAGAGAGAGAGGGACTGAGGTGGAGAAAGAAGAAAGAGAATAGAGATGGGAGGGGAAGAGAGAGAAGGAGTAATGGCGACGGACTTCTTCTGGTCATACACAGATGAGCCACATGCTTCTCGCAGGCGACAGATCCTCTCTCAGTACCCTCAAATCAAAGACCTCTTCGGCCCTGATCCCTTTGCTTTCCTCAAGGTATGCATACAACACACACAATGTGCTATCCGCTGTGTGTGTATATAGTAATGTTCCTCTATATGGGTTTTTAGATTCGTGAAATTTCAATATTTATATGATTCTGTTTCATTTCATTGTCTCTTTGTTGGATTTCTCATTTATCTGTGAATGGAATCATGGGTTAATTGATTCTGTTTCATTACATTGTCTCTGTTGGATTTCTCATTTATCTGTGAATGGAATCATGGGTTAATTGTTATGTTGGATTATTATGGATGCAATATGTAATTTATTTGTGGGAATTTATACCCTTTTGCTAATTTTATGGAATAAGCTCTTTTTTTCTTATTGTAATTTCTATGAGAAGTTCTGGTTTTGGCATTTTTACCATCAACTTTGAATTGGGTGTGTTTATTTTGGTTTAACATTCTTCTAAGCCTGAAGACCATTTGCAAAAATGGGACAGACACAATACCATGGACCAACACCAACACAATAGTGAGGACATGGAAACAAAAAGAATAAATAATTATATTATATACATTGCTATTTTACAGTAAGTAAACTGTAAATCTAATATTCACAACTTAAGAATTATATAAATGACAACTTAAAAATATAGCTAAATCGAATATAATTATTGAACTTTTAATAGCTTTTATATGAACTTTCATTTTTTTTTTTTTTCCCTTGTAATTGTACTTTCTTTGGTTCAACTGTCATTGATGAGTGTCAAAGAGACGTCTTCCTGTGTTCAAACTTACGAATGTTTGTTTAAAAAATCTAAACATCTCAAGGATGTGTAAACTTGTCTGAGAAGTGTTGATGCCCTAACACATGTTCAATTTGTACAATTTCTTTCTTAAAAGTGTCTGTGGTTCTTAACTTTGCATCTACACATACATACCAAATATGATGTAAAGTTAGGTTTTTTTAATTCTGGTAGTTGGTTCCTAAATGCGTCTATTGGATTTTAATGTTCCACATAGTGTAAGTGTGGACTTCCCATGGAAACTGAATGTATTCATTGTGATTCAAGTAGCACTCTATAAAGGAATCAATCATCTTGAGAGGGACAATTGTAGACAACATCAGCCATTTCACAGAATTGTTGAAGAAAAACTGATGGTTGCATAACTTACATTTAAGGGCACCATGATTGAGTTTTAAATGATTGATTTTGATGGCTCCTACTTTGTTGAAATCAAATGCTTTGTCGAGTAAATATTTCATAATCTTATTAACTCTCTATTCCTTATCTACTGTTCACAATGAATACTGTTTTCATGATGGCAATGTTTTTATGAATCAGAATTTCCTCCATATGCCTTGCGGACTTGCCTTTGTCATCCAAAAATGATTTCTCATTTAAATTAAGCTTGATATTTTCTTTGTTAGTTTTTGGATCTTATGTAGATATCTAATATTTTTTTGCTTAAACATATTGTTTCCCTTTTTATCCATTCTCGTTCAAGTTGAAATTTGATAGATTTATATAATGTATTCTCCATTTCTACATATTTATATTTTTTTTCTCTACTTGGACTAAGATTTCATTGATGATGGATTTTTATTATTATTATTATTGATAAGTTTGTTTGTAGCTATATTTAAGTAGATTTTTTTTCATAAAACTTGCTAGCCTTCTAGTTTGTCCAAGGGACAACTCTGATTTATTCATTTTGAAAGTTATCCTAGTGTGTCGTGTATGCATTAAACTATGTTATTTTACAAATATGAGACGAGAATATTGGTTTCTAATATTATAGGGAATTCTAATCTTCAATCAGTATATGTTTATTGTACACAGAATGAATATCTATTGTTCAGGTTGGGTGTTGAGTGTCCCTTTTTTGTTAGCACGGAATTGAACTCTCTGCATAATTGTGTGTGCAGTAGCCTTTGATAATGTTAATGGGGTTTTTCTCATTAACTAGTCAGCTTTTGTTTGCAGATTTGTACAGGGTTTATATCAAACCTAACAAAGATGTTTCTTTTACCAAATTAAATAAATAATAGCACAATAGAATTTTTATCTTGATTATTCATTTTGCTTGCTTATCTCTTGAGAAAAGAAAAAGATAAACTGATGACTTTAAATAACTGATTTTGTTCATTTCCTAATAAAACTATTTTCAGCTTTTAATGTATTTGATGCTTAATCTGATACTTGTAATGGCTTTTCTGAGTACATAAAGCAAGCCTTAATCTCTCTATATTTTCTCTTTGCACTGGTAACTGCGTATTTTTGTACTTTTATGAAATATTATTATATTTTTTATTTGGCCTTCTGTTGTTTTTGAGGCATGTTTTTTATATTTTCCCTTTTGAATGTTTTTTAAATTCTTTCTTATCAAAATAAATAAACAAATAAAAATAGTGAACTGGGATAGTTGTCTCTCTACAGGAAATAAAAATCTGTTGAATACAATGAATATGCGATTCTTGCTTTGCGTAGGTGCTTCCACGATGCCGATTAAGCTGTGTATAAAATATTTGAAACACTATTTGTTTACCTTTAGAATACTTGTTTGGAAAAGGTGAATTTGAGTTTTCTGAGGGGATATTATGGGGATGAATATGTTGCCTTTAATTTATGCGGTTTCATTGCACTGTGATGGATCATCTTCTGCTGACAGGCTTTTCAAAAAACTGTTTCACTTGATGATATTGCTATTTTTTCCGTATTTTTCCCACCAATGTTGGTGGTGATGAATTCCTATGCCAGAGCGACATAAGAGAATCAAGTTATGTTCAAATCATGATGACATTCATGGAGCGTTTTATGGCTGGAAGTGCTGGGTTTTGGTGATGTGATGGTTACCAAAGAAACTAGAAAATCAAGTACTGGTTGAAGTGTATTTTCTTATATTGTTGAAATATTGAACTCAGGGCTGTGATTTTAAGATAAACTTCTGTCTGAACTCTCTTTGGTTTCACGATGTTTGCGATGGATTGTTTACTGATTGAAAAAGCAACAAATGTTGAGCTAATATAAGATTATGGCATATAACATATTTGAATTTTAGTTATTATGTACTTACTACATGGGGAATATTTCTGGTTAATATCCTCAAAAATTTGGTGTTGCAGATCATGGTGGTTGTTTTGCTTCAGCTATGGACCGCTACTTTCCTCAACAATGCAGGCTGGCTGAAGATACTGGCAGTGGCCTACTTCTTTGGCTCTTTTCTCAACCACAACCTCTTCTTAGCGATCCATGAGCTCTGTCACAACCTTGCCTTCTCTACACCTGTGTACAACCGTTGGCTCGGGATTTTTGCTAATCTCCCCATTGGTGTCCCCATGTCTGTGACCTTCCAAAAGTACCACCTTGAGCATCATCGCTACCAAGGAGTGGATGGCATAGACATGGACATCCCAAGCCTTGCTGAAGCTAATCTCGTGACAAATGCTGTCGTGAAATCCATCTGGGTAATCTTCCAACTATTCTTCTATGCTCTCAGACCTCTATTCCTGAAACCCAAACCCCCTGGCATCTGGGAGTTCTTCAATTTGATTATTCAGCTGGGCCTTGATGCTGCCATGGTTTATTTTTGGGGCTGGAAATCATTTGCCTACCTGATCCTTTCCACTTTTGTTGGAGGCGGGTTGCACCCAATGGCTGGTCACTTTATCTCAGAACATTATGTCTTCAAGACAGACCAAGAGACATACTCTTACTATGGCCCCCTGAATCTTATGACATGGAGCGTAGGTTACCATAATGA
>JAOTQH010000002.1:1658575-1670796 GCA_025631255.1 Cornus kousa | reverse complement strand
TCAAGGGGGTAAATTGCAACAAAATCATAGTTCAGGGGAGTTGTTTGTAGTGACCAATAGTTCAAGGGGGTAAATTGCAACAAAATCATAGTTCAAGGGAGTTGTTTGTAGTTCAGGGGGGTTTCTTGCAAATGGCCAATAGTTTAGGGGGGTTTAATGCACTTTACCCTTTTATTTATGATGAGAGGTGCCATTGCGCAATAGCAGTCATATCATCCAAATATGATGCATGTGAATCCAGCATGATACATGACCTGACCCTCCATTACAAACAACATATCCATCTGTCTCAATACTCGTACAACTTGAAAGCACGTGCAACTCACGTGTGCACGTGCAAAGAGGGGAGCGGGGAGATTGAAATTTGAGTCTCGTCCGCCCATCCCAGCTGTAAAACCGACCACATCCGTGAGTGAACAGAGAGATCATGAACGTGGTCCCTTTATAACAAGGTGTCTACGTTTTAGCAATTTTGAATTTCTTTACCAACTATTTTCTACAACCAGATAAGGAATGGGTATATAATTCAAATTCACAATAAATGAGAAGAAATTTTCAAAAATAGGGTATACTCAACTCATAGTCTCCTATATATATACATTTATATATATATAGAGAGAGAAAGGGGGAGTGTAGACAGACAGGCGCGGAGGAAGAAGAAGAGCATAGGAGATGGGAGGGGAAGAGAGAGAGGGAGTGATGGCGACGGACTTCTTCTGGTCCTACACAGATGAGCCCCACGCTTCTCGTCGCCGACAGATCCTCTCTCGCTACCCTCAGATCAAACAACTCTTCGGCCCCGATCCCTGGGCATTCCTCAAGGTATATATATATCTATATATGTATGTATGTTTAGTTATATTTGCTTGGATTGATGTCGTCCCTATTTGGGTTTTGAATCTGCAAAATGTGCGTGATTGACTATCAATCACCATAAAGTTTCCGTCTTTATTTGGTCTGTTTCAATCTTAGTTTTCAAAACATTGTCTATTTGTTATTTATCTGGGAATGGAATTGAGGCAGTTACTTTGTTCATACAAGTATCTGCAATGAATTAACTACCTTTTTGGTTAATCGGATTTCGTGATTTTTCCCATTGTGTGATGATATTCATAACCTCTCTCTTCCATACGTTGATTCCACGAGAAGCTCCGTCTATGGCTTTTACTAAACTTTGAATCTCGTGCATCTGTTTTGGTTTAAAATTGTTTAGGGGGCCTGCAAACGATTGCATCTAATATACACATGTTTTTTTTTCCCCTGCAAATGTATTCCTAAATCTCACTGTTATTCCTACGTGTCTATTGAATGTATTATTTTCCGAAGGGTTAAGTTAGGAATTCTTGTTGAATTGAATGTACACATTGTGATCCGCAAAATAAATCCATCATCCGGAAGGGGCTATTACAGCCATAGCATTACCATGAAAAAACTGATTATTTTTTTCATTTCGAAATATAGTTATTTTTCAGATTTTGATTTACTTGATGCATAATTTGAGATATGGAGTGGCTTTTCCTGATACATAATATGCCTTGAGTATTTATTTTTTTCTTTTCTTTGCACTGGTAATGGTATTGTTCATAATCCTGTAATAACATTGATAATTATATCATTTGTTAGTTTGACCATGGATGTATTGCCATGGTGATATGCTTCTAATTACATTGAAGCACATTTGAAAGCTTGAGTGACTTGCTACTAACTGAATGGCAAGTTCTTGCTCTTCATTAAATAAAAAAGTGAACTGTGATTGTTGTCCCTTTACAATAAATATTCAATAAAATTGGGAGAATCTATTGGCTATGGAAAATTTGCATTGCGTAGGTGCAGATACAATGCCCATACTTATTTGAGAAAGATAAATTAAGTTTGTTGCAAGAATAGGATGAATATTTTTTTTTTTTTTGAAAGGGAGATTAGGATGAATATGTTGTCATCTATTTATTTATATGCTTTTATTGCCACTCTGATTTGGTTCATCTTTTGCTGAGATTTTATTTTATTTTTTAAAATAAATGTGCATTCAATTATTTTGCTAATTTTATATTGATTTTTCCCCTTAAGTTGGTAGAAAGAAAATTTTCCATTCCATTGTGGCATAAATATTGATGGCGGTTGGAAATGCGAGGTTTATGGGAAGTGATTACCTAAAGAACCAAAAAGTAAAAGTAAATCCTTGACATGTAGTTATTATAATGAAACTTTGTTTTAACATATCGTTGAAAAATTAAAATCCACAAAAGCTTATTTCCTGATGTATGTCCAACCTACATGGGGTGGTGGGAGAGAGAGATTATGCAAAGTGGCTCTCTCAAACTCGAATTCTTGTCCTCACGCTTGTCAGTCCAAGCTTTGTGGTTGCACAACGCAATGATGAATGACCCCTAAATATTTGAAGTTAATAGTTTATGAAAAGATACAAGAACAGGATTTTTTTTTTTGTTTTTTCTTTTTCTTTTTGGGGGATAAACTTCTTCGAAAGTTTTTTTAGTTCCCAATGTTTGTCATGGTTGTTCATTGATTTAAAAATCATGAGCCTAATACACCATTATTGCCATATAAGATATTTGAACTCAAGTGATTATGTCTACTAGGTGCGATATTTTTTGTTGATATCCTTGTGACATTGGTGTTGCAGATTACTCTGGTTGTTTTGCTTCAGCTGTGGACTGCTACTTTCCTCCAAAATGCAGGCTGGCTGAAGATATTGACAGTGGCCTACTTTTTTGGCTCTTTTCTCAACCACAACCTCTTCTTAGCCATACATGAGCTGAGTCACAACCTCGCCTTCTCTACTCCAGTCTACAACCGTTGGCTAGGGATTTTTGCTAACCTTCCCATTGGTGTTCCCATGTCTGTGACCTTCCAAAAGTACCACCTTGAGCATCATCGCTTCCAAGGAGTGGATGGTGTAGACATGGATATCCCGAGCCTCGCAGAAGCCCATGTTGTGACAAATGTTGTCACAAAAATCATATGGGTACTCTTGCAACTTTTCTTCTATGCTCTCAGGCCTCTGTTTCTGAAACCAAAACCCCCTGGCATATGGGAGTTCATCAATTTGGTCATTCAACTGGGCCTCGATGCTGCCATGGTTTATTTTTGGGGATGGAAATCTTTTGGCTATCTGATCCTTTCCACATTTGTTGGGGGTGGGATGCACCCAATGGCTGGTCATTTTATCTCCGAACATTATGTCTTTAAGACAGACCAAGAGACGTATTCTTACTACGGTCCCTTAAATCTTATGACATGGAGCGTAGGTTACCACAATGAGCATCATGATTTTCCAAGGATTTCAGGAAGTAAGCTTCACAAGGTGAAGGAGATTGCACCAGAATATTATGAGGATTTAGAGTCTTATAATTCTTGGAGCCAAGTAATTTACATGTATATCATGGAACGTACGGTTGGGCCCTATAGCCGGATGAAGAGAATTTTGTCCACAAAGGCCACCCAGAAATCTGAATAGGTATAATCGTATTATTATTCTTTTCCCCTTTCCCTCTTCCTTCTAGTTTTAGTGAAGATACTGTGGTATACTACTACCTTTTTGTTTCTCAGTTGTCATTATTTGTAGAGTTCTTGAGGTGGTTTTATATGCTGTAGTTTTTAGACTAAGAAGTGAGTTGTTAATTCATTCGCTTCCATGATTTTTCTCATCTGATTTATGTTGCTGGGACATGTGAAATGGAAAGATGTTCTTCTACCAATTTATGTCTCATCTTTTAAAACTCAGTTTCTCTTTCTCTCTGTCTATTGGTCTATTGTTTGACAATTCTGTTATGTGCATCTTTACTTGCTTTTCTAAGGAAATGTGCTTTTGTGGATTAGAATGAAAACAAAAGCATGTTTTACAGTTTTTCTTAATATTTCGGATTTACACAAACACGAATACACAATTCTCAAAATGGTAGATCAAGTTCACTCTTCCTGTGCTTGGATTCAACTGTTTCATACTCAATCCTCTTTCCTAAAATTATTATAAAAACTTTCCAAGGCTTCTTTTGCCTTGAGTTGAGTCACCCAACTGATTCAAAGTTGAAACTGTTAAAACTGCATTTCCAGATATTTTCTTATGGCATTAAATATATGAACATTACTTTACCAGATTTTCTCATAAATGATGATTCTAAGGTCGGTCTCTCCAAACACCAATTATATCTCTAATCTTCAGGATATATGCTGAGTAAAGCATAGACAGAGAACTACGAATTAGTAATAATAATGAAAAATCAACAAAAATAGTATTTGATTCAATAATGGTCTTCCAGGCTTCGTTCTTGGAGACGCTAACATTTGGAAGTTGGTTTAGACAGGATGCTGCAGAAGTGGAAGCCTTGATGGAGTGAATTCATGGCTGGTTACCTCATCTTCACGGATAGTTCTTAGAACCAGGGCCAACAAGATTGAAAATCCCTGCACCCACACACGTATAGAAAAGCTTTATAGATTAGTTGAAAAGCAACTATGCAGTCTCATAGCATGAACACGAGTACATGACACATGAACGTAGTACCTGTGCTACAAGAATCAACAACCCAATCCATACACAAACGTCGATGTTGGACTTCACAAAATCTTTGAAATTGTCAAACCTTCCTGATGGATCATCAGGCAAGTCCTAGAAAGCACCACAGTGAGTTATGATTGTAACGAAGTTATGACATTTGATGCGAAAATGAAGATAGAAATTGGGAAGAAAGAGGGAAAACCGTGAGGAATGCATGCCTTGTCCCAGTCAGAATTTATAAATACATCTGATACAATTGCAGACTCGATTAGGAGAAGCAAGAAGATGATAAGCATGTACTGATGCTAAGTTAAGGTCAACCAAGATAAATGAAGTACACTCTTGTTATGATCTCTTCTTTTTCACAGTTTTTCCCACACAACCAAACAATAGAAAACGAAATTCTCTATAATTTCCTTTCCTTTCCTTTCTTCCTGATTTTGAGTCCCAAATGATGCCTTGGAGAAAGAGGGAAAGGAGAAGCAAAAGCTCAATAGAAAGGATACACAAGAGAGGTAATATGCATTTGCAGTATCTGCAGCAAAATGACCAAGGCATGTACTTGCACACAAGCTGATGCCAATGCCAAGAAAAGCATGTATAAACCTGCATTGTTTCCCAGAAAAAAGAAAAAAGAAAAAAAAAAAAAAAATTCAATTACCTAGTACCAAAAGTGAGAGAACTTTCAAAAATATTCAACCAAAAAGACAATTTCTTTAAATATTCAACAAAAATAGCCTATGGTACTAATTTTGTTTAATGACAGCTTAAAAGTGGTGCATTATCACAAAATTCATATGGTAGTGTGTGTGTGTGTGTGTGTGTGTGTTAATGAAGTAGCACAAGTTGGAGAGAGCTTTTACCAGGGAAAAGTAGAATTGTGATGATCAACTGATGACCCCCCCTCAGCATCTTTCTGCCAAACTTTAATCATACACAAACTATATAGAATCATTACAATCCCAAGGATTGCTATAATCGAATTCATTAGTTTTAAGGAAGACTGAATGCAACTTTTCATAACTCTCACCATCTCAAGATGCCAGTTTTACATTGATCAAAGCATGACTAGATATAATTATACAAGTAAGATTTCTTAACCATTTTCCATTTTTCTTTCAACTTGTCTCCACAAATTGAATTATAATTAAAAACTTTAATGAGTGAGTGGAAGCAAAGGAAATTTCCGAGAAATTGTGTTTGTTTGTTTTTTAGTTGGTGGTTTAATTGTCAAGTCTGCAAATAGTGATGGGGGCATAGTAAAACAATGATAGCATCCCTTTGCTCAAAAAAAAAAAAAAAAAAAAAAAAAAAAAAAAAAAAAAAATTCATCACTAACATGACATGATCAAGGGTTTAGCCATATCGGATTCAAGGTTTGTTAATTATTCAATTTTATTTTTGGGGTGTCGTATATAGTACAGTGCTTTGGAATGGCCACTGACTATTAAAGCCTTGGTTTGAGCTGTGTGATTTATGCTTTGAAGTTTGGAAAACATTTATATTATTTAGTTAAGGAAATTTATATTACTCCTAACAACAACAAATGTTGCTGTGGTGTAGTGGTTATCACGTCAGTCTTACACACTGAAGGTCTCCAGTTCGATCCTGGGCAGCAACAAATTTTTAATTTTTTACTTTCCCCAGAACTTAATTTGACCTTATAAAATTTCTATTACTGTCAACATTCAACTTTCATTAGCAGAATAATTTAGCAAAAATGAAATCATTTCCATCCCAAGAGGACCCACACTAGGTGAGAAGCATGATGAGCTTTTAACTTTATGGTATTATTACACTTGCTATAAAGTCGATGATGACAAGGCAAGGAATCAATTCAAACTCCTTTGGGAGGGACAAGAAATGACCTGACATCACAAAGGCCTTCTAACAAATTCTTCATTCAGCTCCAATGAAGAATCACCGTGCCAATCAGATCCATATGTCGGCCGCTTTTATTTTGTTGATGCCCATTGGATTTGTACTAATGACATTCGGAGTTTGCTAATCATTCCAGAGTTCAAGTTCATACCAAAATAAATAAGTACTTCACAAACCAAACAATATCATACAGGCTTCACACGAAGGCCAAAGCTCATCAGATGAGCTTAAACTGCAAGATCGTCCAAAATAATCCCCAGGGCTACATAATTCCTCAACTGCTGCTATAAAATGCGGACTGAATGAGGCTAATATGTTTGGTAGCCAATGGCACTGAATAAGAGAATTGGTTGGACTACCTCTTCCAAAAGACACCCAAACACAGATGGGCGAATCACTTCATAATGATACCAAGATGCATTGTGAATTGTGAGCATTGAAGTAAAAGGATTCACTAGACTGACTTGGTCAAACCATAGAAACTTGCTAATGTATGTATAACATGTTTCATGTTCTTTTTCCAATTCTTTTGGCGGTTGTGTTATACACTGTCGACAAAATCTACGCTTTTAAACTATCTAATTCCCATTCAAAAATATCCTCTCCAGAACTCAATTTCAATGCTATTACTTTTGGCGACGCAGAAATTCTCGCATATGCATGTGTATCTCTGCCTTCACTACCAAGCGCATCCTTTTTGAATCCTCCCATAAAACGCCACCATATTCCCGAGCAAAGTCACAAGCAGCCTCAAAGACATCCTGCAAGATAGAGGAACAAATTCATAAGATCATAAGGAATTGACAAAATACACAATAAATACCATCATAGTAAAGATGTTTTTGATTGTTACCCTAGAAGGGAATTCATCATAAAGATGAGCTGGTGTCATCTCAACCCTGTTCAGATCTGATTCCCACAGCCTTATCTGTCACCAAAAAATAATAATAATATAAATACACACACACACATGTTCTTGAAACATTGCATGTGAATCACTTGGAAATCGTTATCATTTGACAAAAGGATATAATCTATTCCAAGAACTTGGTGACAGACCAACGAACAGACAGAATTTACTTATGATGGACAGACAAGAAGTATCATAATTGAACCAAAAGAAGGAAGCAGAAGTATTCAGTTTAGTTAAACACATTTGAGAAACAATAAAGAAATTTTTTCAAAACCTGATCAGTGACATTTTCTGGTACAGAGGGTACTCTCTCTGCAACTCGGGGATGTGCATTCTGCTGAAGAAAAGAAATTATCTGCAAATCCACAATTCAAAATTTTGAAGAGGAAAATGACTTCTAGAGAAAAGAAACAAAGATTTTTTTTTTTTTTTTTTTTTAACTTCAGAATCAAAATACTCCATTGCAAGCTTCCAGAAAGGAGCAGCTGAGATGAATCGTCGTATATTCGTGGAATGGAATTGGCAAAAAACCCGTGGGTGGCATTATGACTAGGGTGTCAGTTAGATTAGCAATCACCGAAAAAGGCAAGTCATTACAAATGGCACACATTGTAAGGCGAGGAGGAAGAAAGACAGTAGTACACACTTTTCCATGCAGCCACTTCAAAGTCAATAGAGAACTTTTATTTGGATCTCTTTAGTCTTATTTAGACAAACCAAATTTTGTGTAAAAAAGTAATCCGTTATATATGTTGGAAGATGTCATGTTTGGAGAATATCATTATAGGAGTGATTTAAGCCCTAACATCACTTCATAGAATATTGATACGAGTGAATCATGGGAGTGATTTTAGGAATCTTTCCTATAAGCTATATCATAATTATCACTTGTTTGTATTCTTTCACCTATAAATAGAAGTAGTCATTGTATAAAAAGAATAAGAGAGAATATTACAATAGTGATGTAGCCCTTTGGGTTCTTTGTGCCGTGGATGTAGGACCTAGTGGTTGAACCAGTAATATCTTTGTGTTTTTTCTTGTTTAATTTCTCTCTTCACTTAAATTCTATTCTTTACAACATGATATAGAGCCTAATTTCTTTCTTCGCTCTTGTTACGACTGCCTAGGTACTGAAAAACCCTATGGTAGTCGCCTGGTTTGTGCTACAGTGTAGGGAGGATCTCTACCTAGGTTTGGACCCCTATTTTGGGGTATTCCCTTTGCGTCTGAAATGCGCTAAGGGTTTGTTGGTGCTATTTGTGACTTGTTTCGGCAGCCGGTGTTTTCGGTAGCATTATTGTTCGTCTTTGCCGTGTTCGGTGCTATTTGTGACTTGTTTGGGCTGCCGATGTATTTTGTAGCATTGTTGTTCGCTTTCACCGTGTGTTCAGTACTATTTGTGACTTGTTTGGGCTACCAGTGTGTTCAGTAGCATTGTTCTTCGCCTTCGCCATGTCACCGGCAGTTTTATTGTGGAAAAAAATCCGTTTCATGATTTGATATGCAACCTGGGAGCTATTTCCATACATGCTCCAACTTGAGGGAGAGTGTTGGAAGATGTTATGTTTGGAGAATATCATTATAAGAGTGATTTAAGCCTTTGAATCACTCCTTGATAGAATATTGATATGAGTGAATCATGAGATGATTTTGGGAATCTTTCCTATATCATATTTATCACAAGTTCATATTCTCACCTATAAATAGAGGTGATCATTGTACAGAAAGACTAAGAGAGAATATTATAACAATGATGTAAGCCCTTTGGCCTCTTTGTGCCGTGAATGTAGGCCCTAGAGGCTGAACCACGTAATACCTTTGTGTTCTTGTTTAATTTCTCTCTCCACTTATATTATTATTCAAAACAATATCAACTCAAGAGAGAAAAATATTGGGATTCTTGGTATTTGGCATGCCGTGTGCTTCTCTCTATTTTTCTTCCCCGGGGATTTAGATTGTATTTCCTAATTTTTAGTTTGTATTTTTTTTTTTTTTCATTTTTCATGTTGTTTTAAGGATAGGAAAAGATACAATGATGGTGTTCTCTCACTAACCTTGAGCGCAAAATTGTGAGGATAGCCTCTCAATTCAATGGTTAAAAAGGCTTCATTCAATGACAGCACCCTCATGATAAATCTTCTTCAACTTGTATCATAAAGGAAAAGAAAAAAAGAAAAAAAAAGAAAAGCAGAAGTTAATTTATATTTTTTAAAATTAAAATCATAGTATTAGTTTGGAGCCCTCTAGAACTCTAATTGAAAATTTCCGGTCTCTTCAAACAAGAGAAGAAACCAAAATGAACTTTTGACCCCTCTAAAACTTCACACCACTAATTATAAGTTATAGCTCAAAATTGATTAAACGGATTAGATGGACCGAACAGGCTGATTTAGTTGTTTTTATGCTTAGAGGGAGTAGTGCATACGCATACTACCTAGCATAGTTAGTAAATTCGGCAAAGTTAATTCTAGAAATGTATATACACTCCATTCTTCCTTATTATTTATATTTTTTTATATTATTGGAATGAATGGTAAAAAAAATATAAACTGAAATGAAAATATACAAGGCATAAGAGAAGAAAGATAGTATATGTGGGCTTGGACTTTTAATGACGGATTTTTTTTTTTTATGCCAAAATTTTAAAGGTTTTTAAAGCAATATATATCTATATATATATATTTCCTACATTTACGACCACGTCTTTTTCCACAGTATTTTACTATTACAGGGAGTACGTGTATAGTTAGTAAAATATGGTACATACTTTTTGTTTAAAAGTTCGTGACTAAAAAATCGATCACACATATACTATTTTTTCTCTCTTATATTTTCATTTCAATAATATAAAAGACTGAAATAATAAGGAAGTATGGAGTATTGTAGAGAGATTATACGTATATAGATAGTTCTTAGCCATTGATTGTAATGTATTGTAGCTGTTCATTAGAAAAGAAAATGTCTACATATAGGTAAAGAGTCTCACTTGCAAAAGCTATAAGTTGCAAAAGTGAGGGTGGAAAAGGTCAAGGAGCGATTGAGTGGAACAAACTAGAGGGAAAATTGTGTATGTTTAATGAATAAAAACCAAAGAATTCACACGTTGTTGGCAAATTTACTAACTAGACTACCTAGGCAGCAAAATTAAGAAACCCATGTCATAATTGTTCAGGGATAGACTTTATCAGGCGAATGAACTTTGAAGATACTTTAAGAAGTCTAAGAAGATATTATGGACAACTTGAAATTGATGTTTACCTGCTCTGCCATAATGCCATTTTCGAAAGCACTATACAAACTTTCCTTTGTTATAGCACCAACAATGAGGTTTGGAAGCTGATATTCTATCCTGCATTTTCAGCATTATTCTGTTCAGAGATGAATGAGAAGTTATAAAACAATGTCTTCCTCAAGCCAAGCAAGCAAGTGACAATGTTTATTTTCAAGTACCTAATGATGAAGCATGATGAAAAGCATAGCTAAACAATTAAAGTAAATTCGAATGAATAAAAAATAAAAATAAAAGATTTCTATCAAATCGCGAATTTGGATAGTTTTAGCTCTTTACTAATATGTCCTGGAAGTTGGATCCTAATACTCCGAACAAGTAGGCCGAAAATCCTTTCTACCAAAAATTCTTAAAGTACAACTATTTCGGGTTGGTTACATGAATTCCAAACAATGTTGGTAGCTTTGTAGAAAAACAACAAAGGTTCCAAAAAGTGCACTATAATTTTGCATAAATGTGGCATTCCTGCAAGGTCCAGAAATGTTTATATGCAAACTTCTGGCTAAGAATGAAAAGAAAGTTTTACAGACTGGATATCTTTTTAATCATTTCAGAGTGGATTTCTTCTATAAGTTTCCTCCATAGCATTACTCATTCCGTATCATCTATGAAAGTTTCCATCAAAATGGATAAAATAATTTATAGCAATCAATATAAAATATATCATGACTTTTGAACACTCCTATTAACATGCAAAGCACTATTTCAATAGCTATACATTTTTCATGATGGAAGATAACTTTTACTTAAACAAAGCACACAAACTATCTATCAAACAATTTTTTTTTTTTTTTGATAAATAACTATCTATCAAACAAATTGGTGCAATACCTGGAGAAGAGGCGCAAGATCTCACAATGTAATTTGGATGTTGAGTACGCATACAACCTAAAGTTTGTTTCCACAACGACAAATCCCTGAAGGCGGGGATGGGGGGCAGAAAAAGAAAAGGTCAGTAGTTTTGCCACTAGACTCCATACGTTTCTTTTTATTTTTCTTTTATATCTTTTCAAATGCATTAAGAAATATAAAATCATATCCACTTAAAGTCACCACTGGAGGTTAAGAAAAGATGGGTTGTCCATGTACAATGATGGCCAAAGACTGCACCGGTTAAGAAAATGGACATGGTCCTTAAGCAAAAACAAATAACTCCGACTAATAGACATGATTCATTCGATGACATTCTTCAGAGCTGGATTTTATTTTTTTTTGGGATAAGCCAGAGCTGTTAGAAAACATATATAGGCAATCCATGATAAATTAACATGTCAAATGGTTATGCAATAGAAAATATTGGCTGAAACATCTCCCTGCTGTAAGAAATTATGTTGCCTCCTGCACCACTACATGTGCCCCACAAATAGGGCAGATTAATTCTTATGTCCCACTTTGGCATCACCATACTGACCCATGGCAAAATAGACAGAAAACCAAGAAAGATAATCTGAACCAAACAAACGCAAATCACTCAATTTATTATTCCAGAGAGATGAAATTTTCTTGCAAAAAGCAGAACCCCCCCTCTCCCCACACACCTGATAAGAACAACACTGGTGATTGTGGGGAGGACAGCAGACAAGAAAAATATAGAAGGGAAATCTGTCTCAAGATTGAGACAT
>JAOTQH010000002.1:1437027-1459260 GCA_025631255.1 Cornus kousa | reverse complement strand
GGAAAGAGTAAAGACACCAAAATCATGCAATTTTTTTTTTTTTTTTTTTTTTCCAAAGATTGTAATTTGTTTTTTTGGTAATTAAAAGAGCCGTTGTAAGCATAAAGTAACTTGTCGGACCCAAAAAGGCTAGCCAAAGCATTGCTACCTATGGTGATGCATGTAACCAGCATTTGTGTGGGCCCGCAATTAGCTAAAAAACACTTCTTTTCCAGGACAAACTATTTGACAGCTTGGCCAATTCTTTCCCATTCCGGGTGGTCTAAGCTGCAATGGGTATGGCCTAGATACCTGCAAAACCTTGTCTCTCCTGACATCGCTAACATCCCCTTCCCAAATCTTAATACCAATGGCAAATCTGATGAACCAAGAGGGGAGCGAATAGATTTTGAATTGTTGTTATTGGAAAAGAAGATATCCGACTAATGTTATTGATATGCTTAACTAATGTCATTATATAGTGAAATGGATTTCAGCACTTAAAAAAAATAATAATAATAAAATTAAATTAAAATTTGTTTAAAATTAGTAATTTATTATAGTTTTATTGGTCGAGCGATATTTGCATCAGACTCATTCGAGTAACGTACACGTAGTTCAGATGAGTCGGTGCACCGTGTACCCGCACCCAATATTTATTCGTCAAAGAAAGAAAAATGTCAGGTAAAATGAACCCCCCCCACCCTCGGCGGGGGGAAGTTAAGTAATTTATTGATGTACAATCTGTACCAGATCTCCAGAGAATGGACTTGGGCCTTTGGGCCAACGTACCATAACAAAAAACACAAGGTAAAAGGAGTTAGCAGCCCCCAATACCTAACAGACTAAGGCCCAATATAAGAAGAAGTATAAGGCCTAATCAAGCAAGTCCAAATGAGAAACCAAAAGCCCATATGGAATTACGATGCTCTATATAAATCTTGTATAACTAAAACAGACTAAAATGTTATTGTATACGTACGTACCAGTCATAAACAGAGGGGGAGTTGGGAGTTTGCTTGTCAAAGACCCCAGCACCAATATCTTTGGTGGCGAGGTTGCTACCAGGATTGAAGACGCTCCTCCACACATTGTCCTTGGGCGCCGGCGTTGGTGACGGCGTTGTTGGCGTCATCGGTGTCTCCGGTGTCCCTGGCATCGACAAGGACCTCTGGAACCTGCTCCCCTCTCCTTCTACATCTGACCCACAAACCACATCATCACATATAATAATCACATGCTACATATATTTGTATGTACGTGTTTCTGCATATTATTACTAAGAATGTTATAGTTATGAATGTTGGGAGGAGTAGACACTGCATAAAACATGGGGAAGTGCCATGTGCCACCAATGCGTGTGTATGTATGTATGTATGTATGTATGTATATATATATATATATAAAGTGTACAACCGAATCAGCCTCCTCCACTTGGCGTCTGATCCTCTGTTGTACTCCCTCCTTTAGTAGTCACTTTTTGAGAGTTAGAATTTTTAAAGACACACGTGGGACATGTCTTGTGTCTTTAGAAATTTATTAATTTGCCATTTTAAGTTTTGAATTTTGAAATATGAAATTTTAAACAGGATATAAATAACATAAATGAAAAGATGTAAAATATATTATTTTAAAAAGGAAAGTGACAAGTATTTTGGGACGGACTAAAAAAGAAAGCATGACATCTTTTTTAGGACAGAGGGAGTATATTTTAATAGATAAAACCTCTCCCATTCACTTGATTCGTTAAAGTGGGACCTCTGCAACATGCTATAATAGGGACCCACTGCAATAGAGGATTCCGACTCCATTCATTTGATGCATTAAAGTGGAATTCACGTGAATCCGTACCCTACTATGCATAATGTGTGTACCTTTGATTTTCGTTTTCCCAGTGGTGAGCTTCCTGAGCTTGCCTAGGCCACGTTCTGGGTGTGGTCCGGCTAAAACATCATCCCAAAGTTTGTCTAGCAAAACCATTTTGTTTTCTCACTTTCTCTCAATCTCTAAATGGATTTGGTTTGGTTCTATTTCTGTCTCTAAATGGATTTGCTGCTTCTGCTTATAAAGTTGTTAAATAGAGGTCGGTGCTGAAATATCTCCTATTATCCAGAGCTATCTCAAAAGAAACGCAATTTCAGGGTGGGTTCCAATTAACTCTACTTCCAAGCCACGATTTTGATTTTGATTTTGATTTTGATTTTGATTTTTTTAGCAAGTAAAATCATGGGAAAAGAAAAATTGCAAGTGGATATAGATAAATCAATAAATAAAATAAAATAAAATTTCAATGTTGATTTATAAAGATGGAAGACTTGGTAAAAAAATGTGTGATCCTAGGAGAAAATATTTGAGTGGATCATATTAGTAGGTTAGAGTGGGTTAAGGGTTCATGTCCACGTGTCCACTTGTGATTAAATATTGTCCTCTTCTTACGGTCAATATAGGTAACAAGTAATTGAATTATTGGGTTTTGTTGCTTTTGGCAGTGACATTCTTAGACCTAAGTATGTGAGTGTGTGAATTAATATAGTATATGAGTCACAAATTCACAATTGATGTGGGTTTTTTAAAAAAAATTTACTATTGAGTGTGTGCATATATATATTAGCACTATTATTGATTATCGACTATTGTTGAAATTTAGTACATAATCGTGCAAGGTAGAATGATTCATTTTTTTTATTCGTGATTAGATCACAGATGAACATAAAACACTTATTCACCAGTAACTTAGTATCCGTAGTCGGTTGCTTTTATTCACTAATTCTTAATAATTTTATAATAGCGTGCACCCTCAAAGTGATTTTCTACCAAGATAAAAAATTTACATAATCAAGGAATGACATATTTGTACTAAGGAAATGTCAAGAATTACAATACACAATCTAGAATGATTTCACCTTTCTAAATTTGCACTAGCAAGTATGACATCCTTTATATATGATTCAAACTTGCTGATTCTCTTGCATAAGACCATACATAATTATGGTAACATGTACCACAAGGGTGCAATCATTTTAAAATTTTATGATTTAAAATCTGATGATTTAAAATCATTAAAATATGTCACAATTATGGTAACATGTACATTGGAGGACTAGCCGACTAGGATAAACCTAGTTCCATAGGAGGGGGCTAAAATGCTTTTAACTACGTCCATATTGTTTGGAAGTATATTAAAGGGGTATAAGACACTTTTAATAGTGGCCTCAAATTGCCACCAAGAAAAGACATCAAATTGATTTAAAATTATATGATTAATTCTATATTATTGTCATTAAATCCAAAGTTTTGGTCAGTTTGGTACGGGGACGGCACACCAAATGAATAGGCAATTTGGTATGAAAACAATGTGACAGTCCTTCACATCATCTGACATTTATTCCATCAATTTAATACAATACACTTCCTTGGTATATCCACCTGACCAAAACCACCATTGGTGCAAGTAAGATCACCATTGGTAATATCAAATTTTGTTACTTCTTAGGGGACCAACGTCTCCATCATCGTACCCATCAGCTACTTCCACACTGTTTGGACGTAAATTCCGACCTATTGCAATCTCATAAATTCATACTACAATTTTTAGTCCCAAATTTCTCTTTTAAAATATATATATATATATATATATATATATTTGATTCAAAAAGGTAATAATTGTGGAATCATGTTCCATCAGTTCATGTCAAATATGGGCCAGAAAACACCCCAAATCTGACCTTTCTCAGCACAACAAAATTAAGATGTAGGCAACATATGGTATATTAATCATGACTGGGAATGAATAAAATGAAATTCGGAAAAAGAAAACAGCATTTTTCTTTCACCTTTCTTTCTACACGATGAACATTTAATATTTAGCCAAACTAGAATTAGCAAAAATACAATCTCAATTTAGCATGAAGGAAAAAGGGAAAATAAAAGAAGGAAAAGGGAAAGTAAAAAAATATATATATATCAGCAGCACAACAGGACAATTGAAGTACAACAGAAAATTCAACAAAATAGAACAAGGAGGAGCATCCAAACAGCCTCCTAAGTTTGGACTATATATAAGCTGAGGATTTGAGCAATCCAATATGTCACAAAATCCATGGCAACCACCATCCCAAGAAACATGTATTCGGATGTTGCAGCTGATATTGGTTCAGGGGACTCGCTCTCCTTTGCAGGCCTCGTATGCATTCAGGACCAGCATTCGAAGCCCGAGTCAGGACATGTAGTCCCGCCACCTTCTCCAAAGAATGCTACCCAAATTCAGAAACAAGACACAGATTTTGAATTTGGTAATGCATCACCAGGCTCAACTGCTGACAGTTCTAATAAGAATTCCCTGGCTGATGTGTTGGTCACCAATGGTCAGCTCTTACCAGAAGCAGCTTCATTCCAATCAAATTCACCACAGCTTTCCAGGCGTGTTACTTTCAAAGACTCATCACCACCAAGTCGTACCAGCAGCAGGAGATCAGATTACAGTGAGTCGAGTCCCGACAAAGCTGCTAGAAAACCAAACAATGATGTGAGAAACAAGGCAAATAAGAAACGAACCACTGCAGGCCAATCATTTGGTCAGAAAATGTTTCAGTCGTTTTTAACCCCATGTAGGAATTGCCGTGCTGCCGAACCATCGCCATACACAGAAGTACACACGCTGCAGCAAGCAAATACAAAGTTACAGTAACTCCAGTCAGTTTTTCTTCAGTTAAGCACTAGACTAATTTTTAATATCATGATTCGGCTATTATTAATTTTGAAGTTGTGTAAGTGTTTGGGCTTGTTAACAGCCACCATTCAGAGTTGCATTCCAGCGGGTCTTCTTTAACAGTTTGTTAATGACTCGAGCACTAATAATTCGATAACTAAATTAATCTTTCCGTGCTTTGCTACAATGCTGCATCTCTAACTTCTTCCGTTATTGTGTAGATCAACTTTCTGTCAAAATGCACCTTCAGTAGTCACATCTGCATAGTAAGACATAGCCACAGATTTCAGAACTTCAAACATTTAAGTTTATGTACTATTATCAATGCATTTAATGAATCATATGACATGTTTACAAGAATGTTATGTTTATGATAGAAGCTCTCCAGAAACATCCAGATCCAAAGCTAAGGTTTACAAAATATCTACACTTATCTGATACACGAAAGAAACTCTCTGACCCTTTAATTTAAACCTGCGACTCTTGTCATCTTTTCCCATGTCCCGCGGATCAGTGTGAATACAATATCTTGATCAAATAATTTGGGGAAATTAAGCTTGCCTTGAATTTGATCCTGGGTCCCTGAACTTATGAATAAAATTAGAGTAACATAAATCTTGGCAATTTAAGGATAAGTCTAAATGAACACAAGCTGACCAATAATAATTGTGCTACATCTCATTTATAAGAGCACGAATAAGCACTTCCTGATTTGGATTTAAGAACACCCGGAGACAGCTCTTTTATGCTTCAGAGCCAATTACCCACCTTATATTTTGCCAGCCCAGCTCTACCTTTGCCCATAACCTTCCAACCACAACATGCGTTAGCAAGCTTATGTCACCACACATGGCATGGAAGACTATACATCAGGCCATCCCTTTGGGTGATTGTGCATAGCAAGACTGCTCTTTTATGCATCTCAGTTCCCACAATTGTTTATCTGAATGTTTTTGGTTCCATCACTGTTTGGCAGAATTTTATCACAATTCGCTATGATTCCAATTATTATGGTAGGATACTAATCACCTAAGGCTTTAGCTCGTTGCTTTTTTTTTTTTTTTTTTGGCAAGTAAACATATATAAACAAAGGCGCTCAAAAGGGGAGCGAACCCTTAACAAAGCAAACAAAGCCACAGGCGCCACTACAACGATAAGTTGTCTACAAAATCCAAAAAGTTCTCCAAAGATGAACAATTTTTCCCAACGACCCAAAAATAAAGAGAATGCAAAATATTCAATTTAATAACCCACGCCGGCGACTCCTTGCCTTCGAAAGATCTCCTATTCCACTCGTGCCACAGCCACCACCATATACAAAGGGGGCTTACCCTCCAAGCTTTTCTAACACGGCTGCCCACTGGTCTCCCTTTCCAGGCCAACATTTCCATCTTGGTCCTTGAAGCAACCCATTTAGCTCATTGCTTTATGGTGTTTAATTCATCTAATCTTTCATTTAAATACACTCCTTACAATATAAAAAATCTGTTTTTGGATTCATTCTCAGGCTTGTTAAGAATTTTCAAATCAGTTTGGTTGAGAGGAAATTTTTTTGTTGAATTGGATCACGTCATATACGAAGAGACCATTAATGGAGTTACCAGTTCATCGAAATTTCTTCCCTCAAGACTACAAAGCAGTATAAGGTGCATGCCAGCTGAAAATGGAGGGCTTACTAGAACTCGGTCAAATACCATCCAACATGTGGACAAGTGGCCTTCAAGATTTGAAAAGCTGATAACTCATCGAGGATGGGTGATTTCTGAGGATTATGGGGTTAGCAGCAATGGTGAGATTCACAAGAAGTAAATGCCAGTTTACTTGCTCTGAGACTCTAGAAAATTGGCACCTCTCGAGATAAGAAATCAAATTTGAGGTTAATCGTTGAAATGAAGTGAAGTTCTATAATGCATTTAGTGAAACGTCCCTATCCAAATCTTTATAGAATTGCAGCAAGAAAGAATTCCTAACCAAAATCAAACCTACTCAAATGTAACCCTAACATCTATAATGGTGTAGACAGAACGGATTTTTCTTCTATGGGTGGAGTTGCCCATTCTAAAGCTAAAGCATTTCGGGTTGTGTTCCTTGTTCTTTCGGTTACCCAATAAGATCTTCAGTTTTGCTTGGTTCGTTTTGATAAAGATTGAAATTATATTTTTGTACGGTTTACACAATAAGATCTTCAGTTTTGTTTGATTCGTTTTGATAAAGATTGAAATTATAATTTTGTACAGCTAACTACATACATCATGTGTATATGAGTTTCGTCCCCTTTAACCTATTTCTCTGATATTCTTATCTATCCAGATATATATATTTAGTCAATTACTTTACAGCTCTATGAATCAAGAGCTATATTTGTTAAGTTAGCAAATACGGTTCCCATTGCACCAAGCAATTAATCAACAAATAGAAATATCTACAATTCATTTTTAGTTGAAGTATGACTTTCCATTCTTAATTAGAGTTCTTATACGGGCTATGGCATCTAGGAAAACCAGTTAGCTTTGATATTTCTATGTGTATTGTAATGAATCCACCTTTTATGTCCAGCAACACGGGCGACAAAAAAGGGTAGAGGTTCCCCTAACAATACCTACCTCTCCTAATCCCTGTCCCTCAATCAATATTTGAACCCTACACCTTTCACAAGGAATGGGTGGGAGACACCATCTAAGGTAGACAGTTGATGGTTGCAATGGATCACATCCCCCCCTTTTTTCTGTGTCTCTCAATTTTAGTAATCCTTCGAAACTCAATCGCATCCCTCCCTCTCTCTCTTATACACACACACACACACCTGAATCTCTTAGGGCTAGTTTGGTGTGGTTGAATGAAATAAAGTGGGAATGGAATGAATTTGAAAATGGAATGGGAATGGAATGAGACCATCCATGTTTGGTTGCGCAGAAAAACATTGTATTTTTGTAAAACATATATATATATATATATATGTAAATATATGTGTGTAGCCGACGTTTCATTAAATGCTTTATTTATTTATTATTATTTTTTTAAAGTGGGAATGGAATGGCCATTCCTTTAGTTGGAAAGTGGAATGAATTAGTAGGAATCACCATTCTCGGAGAATAAGCAAGAATCATCATTCCAACTTTAAAGTTACTTACCAAACTAAAGAATGGAAACAAAAGCATTCTATTCCCACTTCATTTGTTTCCATTCACTCACACCAAACATGGCCTTAGTTTCTAGAGCTTGCACGGCTCTCTCTCTCTCTCTCAAAAGTAAACCCAATAAAGCTTTAAAACACATCCTATTCACACACATAGATACACGTACACGTACACACACAAATATATATAGGGTAAATTACAATGACACCCCTTGTGGTTTGTCCTATTAACAACCATATACAGCTTGACCTATTTTTGAACAATGACAGTCCCTGTCAATTTTTGGATCCAAACAGCCTTTAAAAAAGGGTGAAATGCCTACATTGTCCTTCAATATTTAATTTATTTTTATGAGAAAAAATCATAACTATAAAATGACAAAAATACCCATGTACAATGACACCTCACCCGTCTCTCTCTCTCTCTCTCTCTCTCTCTCATCTCCTCCATTTGTAAATTAGAAACCCTCCCCTGCCGCCTCTCTGCCTCTGCTTTCTCAACACCCTATCTCCGCATACACTCGTCTGGTTTGCAAAGTACATCCTGCCCCTACTACATCTTCCACAACCCCATACTCTTCTCCCCCCACAGTTCTAAAACCCAATATTCCTTGTCACTAGTGAGTTTGAATACATAAAGCTTAGATTTTCCTCTACAACAACGTGAATTGTCAAATAATTCAAGCAGACACTCGGGATCAAGAAAATTGACAAGCTCACAGCTGGAGGCTAAAGTCATCCACCGAAACGGAGCCTTCATGACCCGATTGGTGGAGTTCTTGACAGGTTCGAAATTTACAATGGGATGGTGAGGAAAGGTGTTAAGCAAGATGATCATGCTTTTCCCTTCTGTTCGCAAGATGTGTTCTGATTATTAGGAGGTTCATAAAAGCAAAGAGGGTTCATGGGTTGGCGTTCAAATCGGGTTTTGATTCTGATGTGTTTGAGGGTAGTACCCTATTGTTGTTTTATGGTGGTTGTGGTGGTTTGAGGGATGTAGTAAGAGTGTTTGATGAAATGATTGAGAGGGATGTCATGTCGTGGAATACGATTGTTGGCAAGGCTTTTGATTTGTTTTGGGAGATTAATTGAGGTGTGGATTTATGCCGAATTATGTTATGGGTGTGCATTTTTTTCCCCGAAAGGTTTGTTATGGGTGTGTTTCCTGTGTGCACGGAGCTTGAGGATGAGGTAACAGCAAGGAGGATTCATTGTCATGTTGTGAAGGTAGGTTTGGATGCTTAAGTGACTATTGGAAATGCTTTGGTTAAAGCATATGGAAAATATAGGAATATATGCCAACGCTTCAAAGAAATTTTCAATGAAATGCTTTGGTTCGGTGATTGTTAAGGCTTGAAGCATAACGAAACACGACAAAAAAATAAACACATCACACAAAACACAAAGATTTATACGTGGTTCGGCAAAGCCTACGTCCACGGTGGAGATCCGGCGAAAGTCTTCACTATGGGTAAAATCGGAGATTACAAGTTTCAGCCCCACTCTCAATTTTGTACGAATTTCAATGTCTCTCACACCAACTCCAAACCCTAAACGCTCCTATGTATTGGGACTACAAGAGAGTACTAATTAGGGTCCACGACCCATGAGCAAATCCAGGTCAAAAAATTTCCTCCCATACAAATCCAACAAACGGGTCATTGTCGCAACGCGACTTGGCGCCAAATTTGGGCCACAACATCACACACATGAGGATCATCTTCATTTAGTCCACAGAGAGAGAGAGAGAGAGGGGAATTTTTGTCCATGTAAACAATCTAATTAGGGTAAATTAGTAATTCCATAATTCACAAGTCAAAGGGCAATAATGTCAATTCATGATGTGCCAGATGTGGCGGGTGATGGTTGGAGTGTCTTTGTTAACTTTTTCAAACTTGAGGAGGTGTCATTATTCAAAAATGGGTCAACTTGTACATGACTGTCAAAAAAGCAAACCTCAAGGGGTGAGAGTGTAATTTACCCACACACACACACATATATATATATATTTGTATATATTTGTGTGCATGATCTGAATTCGAATTAGTATATCAAAATTTGGGTGAAGGAAATGCATCCATTGTGTTGTTTCCCAAGAGTTCGAGGATCAGTCGGGGGTGCTATGACTCTCGGCGGTATAAAGCTTTTTAGGGAGAATATGAAGAGCTTTTTAGAGAGAGAAACTTGGAGAGAGATATTGTACGATGGATAGTGAGAGAACGTAAGACATAAAAGATGAAGGGCAATTATGGTATTAAAAGATGCAAGAATAAAAAGTATCGTGTTTTGGGACTTTTGTAATTTTATTATAGTTGAAAAGAAGAGTGGAGCTGAGTACTTTATTGGAGTGCCAATATCAGGACCATATATATATATATTATTTGTCGTGTCTCCGCCTTGCCCTTTTTTAATTTTTTAGGATTTGTCGTGTCATGTCCATCTTCGTATTTGTATCCGTGCTTCTTAGTTTACAACTAAACAAGTAATAACGTATTAATTAATCCAAGGCATGTCATAAGCAAAATGGTATCTAAAGTACCTTACCCAGAGATCTCCATTTTATGTATATGAATGTAAAAATATGCACATACCATCTAAATACATGGGATCTAAAAAACCGCAACTACAAATCAAATTCTCATAATATTCCAAAGGCTTAAAAGGACAATAAGCGGATATCATCCACAAAACAAAACGTCTCATAGAAAAATTCCTAATAGTCCACACAAGTTTCAATCCTAGATATAAATAGTCAAGAAGGTAGCCCGAAAGGAATGCCCATGACTTTCAAGTTGGTAGAGCAAATGTCCATGACTTTCAAGTTAGTAGAATGTATAGGACACCGTACAATGGAATGCCAATAGGCCTAGCCCGCTCAAGATTTGCCATACTTCTCAATATATCCCTGCAGAGAAAATAATTTCAGTGTCAAACACCACATCGAGGTCTTCCCTAGTATACAGACTCTTAACATTGAGACACTCACCTCAACAAGCTTCGTAATTTTCGGTTGGGATAAAGAAAGATACTGCTTAACTGATTCCACAGAACTTGGAATCTGTTGGGGTTGCAATGTGCCAAGGACTTTTTCAACTGCTTTCTTAACTATCATTTTGTGACCATCCTTGCTCAGAAGACCCTCACGCCAAGTTGGTTTCACCAATTCTTTCACAAAATCTACAAGAGCAGCACGAAAATGTTTAAGTGCTTTTGGTTCCTTGTGCCCTTCCCCATTTATCATAAGGTCAACATCAACTTCATTGTTTGCTCTACTCCGGTCAACTTTTATTTCCTTCCTGTGTCTCGGCCTATCGTTTTGAAGTCCATGATCAATATTTTTTTTATTTGCTCTCATAGTGTTTTTGACATGAGCAGGGTT
Organism: Cornus kousa; assembly: GCA_025631255.1. NCBI lineage: Eukaryota > Viridiplantae > Streptophyta > Magnoliopsida > Cornales > Cornaceae > Cornus > Cornus kousa. The sequence goes on along the minus strand of JAOTQH010000002.1, from coordinate 1,448,058 downwards.
CAAGAGCTTCTCTTTGATGGGAAAGGTATTTTCATTTTTCTGTTCAGCAGCAGAAGTTCCATTAGTTTCTGCTTCGCTTGTAAGCAAATCCTTTCTATAAAAGTTCTTGTCCATCACATTGTCATGGAATTTCTGATGACCAGATATAGAATGTTTTTCAGAATTATAATCTGTGCCAAGGGTCCCTGTTAAAACAGGATCATCATCTACATGCTGATGTGCACTCTGGAGGGATGTCCCTTGACCAGAGAAGGAAAATCTTGGGAACCCATCACCTAAGCTGGGTTGCTCAATGCTATCACGAATAGGGTCGTACTGGCTTCCCGGAGATGATGTCTTTTGAGGAGTAATAAAAAATGATGGTCGAAAAGGAACAGATGGCTCCCAGTCATTCGAAGAAAAATTTGTTTTACGTCCAGCTAAGAGCATTGGATCCCCAGAACTATTGGTTAGAGAAAAGTTATCTGATTTAGAACCAGAGAATGACGAGGAACTGCGCAGCGAGAAAGCAGATCCAAGAGCACGATGTTCTTTATCACTGTCCAAAGGCTTCTGGGCACCAAGTGGATCCATATTGAAAGAACTAAATGACAAAGATGAGCTTGTCCAGGCTGAAATATGTTGTGCCGGCAACATGCCAGTAGTCTGTAGAGAAGTGCTTAAGCTTGAACTCATAAGATGGCTTAACATTGGCGAACTTTGTCGATCATTGATTATATACGGGCCTCTCTTACCAGTCATTTCTTCCAAACTTGTTGCAGAAGAGGGAACCCCAGTGCTTCTGTATGTATCTGACCATGTATTTGAGCTACTTGAGAAAGATTTTTGCTCAAGTACCAAGCTCCTCCCACAGACTGGAGAACTGCCTTTAACAATAGGTGGAGCATAGTTTCCATAATCATCGGACCACCAATTTTGTCTCAAACTCCCTCTTCCACCATCCTTAAGAGGAGAGATAGACCTAGAATTATCTTTACGTAATAGCAATTCTCGGGAATCAGGGGAAACCCCAGAAGAAGATTCCTCTCTTTGAAGAGAGAGAAACTTGTGCATCTCACCAGACTGGTTCAACCCTTGGTTTTCTCGATCTTCCAGTGACGGGATCCTTTCCGAAGAAAATGAAGTACTATATGTAACCGAAGAAACTGCTGCATCAGGGAAACCAGGTAGCCCCAAGCTCTCAGTACCATCTCCCAAGCCTGATACAGGAGAGGGTGCTATTAGAATCATCACGGTAAAGAAGGTACCAGGGCATCTATATTCTACAAGAAAATACATGTTACCTTCATCAGCCGGGAGTTCATTTTTCTGATTTCCAGCAGTTACATCACCCTCAGGCCTTTGGCTAGTGACATTCGCAAAATCTTTTTTATGGAGGAACCTACATGAATTCCCTTTAATGCACCAACCTTTAGCAAAAAAGTCACATATAACTGCTGGTCGCTTGTTTTCATCCTTAAACTCTGCACCAGGGGACAAATTTCTGGGCCTTATCTGGCGAACAGCCAATCTGGAAAACCTAGCAGTCATTAGGAAATGGTTTGAATTCGTGGGGAAAAAAAAAAGGAAAAGGAAAAGGAAAAATAAACTACAATCGCAAAAGAAAGTGAAATTAGTGTAAGCCTACACTTAGTTACACGATAAGTAAAATTCAATAATTTGCTAAAATCAGGCCACCACACCTTGATGTCCTTTGCTCCATATCCTCCCTAGGCTGCATGCTCATTTCCATAATTTCATCCTCAGAATACATAATGGCCTTATCCTCCTCACCGGAGCCATCTCTAATCGAAATTGGAGCAGCCACTTCTTTACCAGAAACACTGAAGGGCTTAGTGTTCTCGGAACTAATAACACTACTATTGCACAAATGAACCTTGCTATCATAATGTGCATCATCATGGTCTTTAGGGGTTCCCTTTCCTGGAAGCATTCCGGAATCATTCTTATCAGCAGTGGATTCTTGAAGTCCATTGTCATCAGAAGCAACTTGGTGCTTTCCTATCCTTGGAAACTTGGAATCCTCAATATTGATGCATGGTTCTTCCTTTTGTCTTGTCTCACCTGGACCAGAAAATTTCGGACTGCCATATGGTGGTAGATTTGCTATAGGTCTTTCTGGAGTAGAAGAAAGTGATCTTAATTGCTCTTCATGCCCCACAGACTCCATACCTTTGCTATCATCTACATGGAAGAGATACAAAAATCAAGAATAGAAGCAAAGTGAAAATCTCCTCCTAACAAATGCTTGCAGCCAAATATAATAAAGGTTGGGTCCTAAGAGATTGTTCTAAGGAGTCCATCTAAACAACACTCAACAATGAATCACCTAATCAAGTATTTTTAATTTAAAGAAGAATTTGTACTGATTGTACGAGATGTACCTTAAATGCCATGACCTCTTAAACCTCATCGATGGAAATGAGAGGATGTCATGGTACAGAACTCTTAAAGCCATGATATAAAAGGCTGTACCTGTTGGCAGGAAACTAAATTTTCTCAAGAGAAAAAAGCTATCCATATATGAAGAAAGTCAACAATTAGAATTGGTGTGAATTCTCCAAATTTTAAAATCCAAAGATTGATAAGCTGATCTTTCCAATATTACATTAATGCCCGTAGAATAGAGGAAAAGTGCTTATAGAATATTCAAGGTCAATTCACTATTGTGGCAGTAAACGAGCCATTACAAAATTTCAAGAGCGAGTGTAAGCAAATGGTGAAGGGTCGGACCAGCACCCTAGGTTTTGATATGTTAGAGTATGTCTAAGTCCCAGACTAGACCTGGAAGAGGGATGGGCAGGTTTTTTGTAATATTTTAACTAACCATAACATAAATTTAAAATTCTTTAGAGTTTTAACCAATCTAAGCAATAAGTTAATAACGAATAACTGAAATTAAAGCATATAGTAAACTAAGAGCATCCTCACCAACTTCACACAAAAAGCCCAGAGAAAAACCAGGCACTAGTTCTGGTAGAAACAATCACTCAGGGACGGATGTATAAGAAATTGCCCCACTGAATTTTATTATTATTTTTTAATTAATTTATTTATAGTAATATACCCTGCTATTTTATTCATTTTGATATATATACCTATCAAATTATACTATCGCCCCAACTGAAATTATTCCCCCCCCACACCCCCCCCAACAAAACGCATAAGTTCCTGCGTCCGTCCCTGTAATCACTACTGCGGAAAGGTTACAGATCTTAAATGCACCTAAAGTTGGCATTAACTCATATTGACGCAAGATTGTATGCTTGAATTCTACTACTGTCCATCCACACAATTTGCTTCTTTTTCTTTGGTTGTTCTCCTTCAGCTAGCTATCCGAACTTCTCATCCTTTCTTTGTGTGGAACATGGTGCTGAAATTACTTGAAACAATTTTTTTTTTTTTTTTTTTTTTTTTCCTGATAAGTCTACTTGAAACTTGTATGATCTCAGTGTCAACACTCAAATATAACTAATCATCTACAGCAGTATACAAAGATGATGAAAAGCCAAAAAGCAATGCACTTAAAGCCTATGGGTTCTGTAAGAATGCTAAGACAATCTAATGACAATACGTTGTTAGTTTTGAAACCTTATGAGAGTTTATATAGATTTTGCTGACCGGAGTACGATGGATGTTCACAAGCCTTCTTTCCCTTCGAAGGCAGTATGGTGCACCAAGGCACCGCTCAAGTTGGCCATTTTGGTTGAAACTTTTCATAGAGGAGAGCGATAGGCCAGTTTGAAGAGCAAGCTTGAAGATAAATGGAGAGGTCATTCATTCATAGCAGAAAAAGCGCTCACTCACTCATATCTGAAAACGCAGGCAGGGGGCTCTCTATCCATCTTCTCTTGCATTGTCCGGTGGCTTGAGGCAGTTGAGCTATGCTTTATGGCATAAGCGGAACATGCAGTCCTTTGAAGGTGTTGTGATTCCGGCATGGGAGCTTAAGTTCTCTATACTTTATTTTTTTAGGTTCAGGGATGGAATTGTAAATCGGTGGGGGATATAGTGTCTTTTGTGGATACATTGATTATATAGCAGATCCTCTTGGTCTTGCTTTTGTTCTTGGGTTGCGCTCCCTTTGAGCGTCTTTTAATAAAATCTTACTTATTCAAAAAAAAAAAAAAAAAAAGGCTTCAGTATTAAAAACATGTTCACAAACAAAACTCACAGACTCTGGTTAATCCATCAATTGTGTTGATCAATCGAACTAGGGCAGTGAGGACCAATTGATAAGATCAATTGATCAAACTCCGTATTTTACAAAAACCTTGAATTTTAAATTTGAAAATAGCTTTTATACACTTGGGAGTTAGGAGGTTGAAGGTGTTCAATAAGGCTTTGTTGCAGAAATGGTTATGAAGGTTTGGGGTGGACAGACTCAACCTTGGGAGGAGGGTCATCTGCGACGAGTTTAGCAAGGGCAAGGGAGGGTGTTGCATGTTAGAGGTGAGATTATCGGCAGGGGTGGTGTTAACCCCAAAAAATATGCATCCACGTGGCACAGCGGTATTGGCGGACAGATATTATATGGCTACGAAGAGGGAGGGAAAACCAAGTCAACTGGATTGGACCAAGGCCCAAGGACGAGGTCGTTGATGGTGTCAGCAGAAAAGGTCACTTCAGAAGACGTTGGAAGGCCCAATGATGAGAATAGCTATGCAAAAGCCAAAGAATGACTTTTAAATATTGTCTTGCTTGCTGTCACCCAACAACATTCTAATCCAAGGGCTTTGGAGCAAGACACGTAGACGAGGCAAGCCCGGAATTGCATGGAAAAGGAAAGATACTTCGCACATTGGAAAGGAGCATTGGGTCTTGCACGGAAAATGAATGTTCAAAGCCCAAGCCCACAAACAGACTGAAGAAAGGACAGTCTATCCAAACAACATAAGAGCCAAACACCCCCCATTTGTCTCATCTCCATCCTCTCAACTTTTTCTATAAATAGAGGTATCTGCAAGAGAGAAAGGCGTCCCCGACCACACACAACACTACCTTAATGTAACTATTAGCTTGGCTTAGTTAACCTAGCCTAGCTTAGTTAAATTTAGTGTAGTGTAGTGTAACCTTAGCATGGTTGTTAGCAGGTTACCCGCACCCATTGATGCTTCTTCATTGAAGTTTCAAGGTCTGTTTTTTATTCTGTTCAATCATTAGCACCAACCCTCGTGATTGATGTCTTTTGGTTTGTTGTTCTCCATTTCGTATCTTGTAATCAATGTTGTTTTGAAAGCTCATTTAATGAAGTTTTGATCGCACAAAGGTACTGCATATTCTCGTTGATGAGTTGTACTGTGTCTTAAAGTCTTTGGATCTCCAAAGCATTAAAGAACCTTGTGGAAGGGGGTTATTCCCAGCCCTTCTTACAATCGTCTGATCATCTTCGACCAACCTTGGTCATCTTGGGATGCTGTTTGGCCACACACACACCATACACGCACCATCCACACACTCGGATCCTTTTAGGTCCTCGCATACCCGCGCACGCACGCACACACCCACCACCCTCCAAATGAGGTCTGAGACCGAAGGCTCCGCCCTTTGGACCGAGCACTTTCTGCAGCACCAAGTGGCCTATACGGACTCGCACTGTGTTGGAAAGTGAAACCAACCTTTGTCGCACTGGAGCCAAAGAATCACACAATAAACGAAAACTTGGTCAATCCCATCCACCCGCGCTCACAGCCAAAGAGTAGTGCTTGCCATAGCAGCATGTTCAGGCACGCAGAAAGCATTTAGAGCTGAACTGGTGGGTATTTGAAAACTCATCCGAAAGGGATGCAATGAATTATTTTACATTTCAAAAAAAAAAAAAGGAAGGGATGGGATGAATTTTCAAAGCACATTCAGTTTTGCGTGAAGAGTGGGAGGTGTGTTGACTTCAGGATGGATGTGTAGTGTGGGAACTGAGCACTGCGTCCACATTTCCGAGCCTCTTTTGGATTGTTATGGACAAGGAGGTTTTGGTTGCCTACTGCTATAATCTTGATAGTGGGAAGTTGTCTTGGGATATACAGCTTGAGAGATCGGTGCTATTGATAACTCAATTCAGTGTTTAATTTTGAATTTATTAAGCACTTATCCAATTAAATGTGTTTGATAACGCAATTTGAATATCATAAAAACGGTAAACGCCACTTAAAATGAGGTAAAATTTTAAGTGATATGGACATCACTTATAACTGAATGCTGAAATGTTTAAAAGATATTTAAAACTATTTAATTTTTAATTACCACTAAAAAGCTTCAGCGCTTAAAATTCAGCTTTATCAAACAGCACCATCCTTTCAGGATTGGGAGTTGGGTGGTGTTTATGAGTTTCTGGCATTGTTGGATCACCAGGACGTGGATGGGATGGAGCTTGACAGGTGGTATTGGAGGGACACCAGTCGTGGGTTGTTTATGGTGCATTCATTTTATTGGTGATGCAGCTGATGCTTGCGAGCCTCCTTTTCCAAGGAAGGAGGTCTGGCATACCGGGGCTCCTCTCAAAGTGGTTTTTTTTTTTTTTTTTTTTTGGGACAATGTTGTTGGGGGAGATTTTGACAATCGACAATCTGAAGAGAAGACGTCATATTGTAATCAATTGGTGTTGCATGTGCAAAAGAGGTGAGGAGTCGGTTAGTCGTCTTCTCTTACACTGCCCAATGGCTGGGGATAGTTGAACTATGATCCTCGCCCTTTTTATGTTTAGTGGGTTATTCAGAAGTCCCTGAAGATGTTTGAGGCTTGGAGAGATTGTATAGTGCAAAGGCAAGTCCAAGATGCTTGGAGGGTGGCAACCCTTTGTATATGGTAGGGCTTATGGCAGGAGCAGAACAAGTGATCCTTTGATGGAGAGGAGGTTCCTACATGGGTGCTTAACTTCTCTATTCTTAATTCTATATTTGTTTTAGTACAGGGTTCTAATTGTAAATCCGTGTAGGATATAATGAATTTTATGGATACATTGGCAGTACAGCGGGCCTTGTTGGACCTTTGTGCAGTTGTTTTTAGGATAAACTCCCCCTCTTGAGCGCTCTTTACTGTACTTTAAAAATAAAATTAAAACTATACGCATTCAATCATGTACGCAATGCAATCTAATCATGATAAATTATGAGAATGCTCAAATAAAACGCCAACTGGTAGATAGTACTTGAGTGAGTGATTTTATCTTTTTACCCTTGCTAAAGTGTTGAATTCATCCATCGAAGACCTTTTAAATCAAAGGCAACACCAAGCTAACTAACCAAACTAACTTTTTTTAAACAAACAAACTAAAAATACTAAAACAGACTCCCTTTTTTTACAAATGTTGCCAACCTAGGTCCTAATGACCTAACAAATAGTGGGACATAATATAAGGATATCATATAATTTGTGATCCTTCAACAAGATCAATTATGGATGTAGTTTTCTTCTTGGGGTGAGAAGATCAATTATGAATGTAATTATCTTCTTGGGGTGATTGATTGATGAGGTTCAAGATAGATAAAGCCCTAGAGGATATTTACGGACTTAGAAATGATCTAAAAATTCCCTGGAATACTGAAGAAGTGGGTTTCGAAATAGCTAAGTATATTAATGATTTTTAATCGATTTTACTGAATATTTAAAGGTATTTTGATGAGTAATTCAGGGCAATGTCAACAATAGATATTACAAATATTAGTTTGAGGCATATAAATGAATATCTATGCAACTTTTCTAATTTTAAATTCAAGATTTGTTTCTTATTTATCAAAATCAATCTATGTAGACTAATTTATTTGTGGTATCAAGTAATTATTCGATTATGAATTTTATTTTTTTTTTACTTTTAATACTCCTTGTCAATTTTAAGGATTTTCTGATTTTTTAAATCACTTTGTTATTTTTTTATTTTTTTTTTTCATTTCATGAGAACATGTTAATGTAGACTAATATGTGTGTAATATAAAATATTTAAGTATATGTCATAACATATATTTGTAGTTTGTTGGAAGATGTTATGCTTGGAGAATATCAAATATAGGAGTAAATCACTCCTCCACAAAAAATTGTTACGAGTGAATCATGGGAGTAATTTTAGAAATCTTTCCTATATCATATTTATCATATGTTTGTAGTCTTTCACCTATAAATAGAGGTGATCAATGTATACAAAGATTAAGAAAGAACATTATAAAAGTAATATAGCCCTTTGGACATTTTGTGCCGTGGATGTAGCCTTAGTGGCTGAACCACATAATATCTTTGTGTTTTTCTTGTTTCATTCCTCTCTTCACTTATATTTTGTTATTTACAAAATAGTTTAATAGTATACTTATACAATTTAAAACAATTAAAACAAAAAATTAAACAACTAAGTTAAAAGAACCAGAAAATTCAAAAATAGAAATAACTCTTAAAGTTAAACATAAAAGTATGATGTACATGTTGCATGAATGTATTCACTTAACCCCTTAAAAAATAAGAGAACATAGAAAAATTGACACATTGGGAGACTCATATCTAGATCCACAAACAAGCATGACAGATCTAACATAACACATCATTTTCATTTAAGATCTAAGTGAATAACAGAAAAACAAACAAAAAGTTACAAACTTGCAGATTATTCACAAAATCAGAAAGCTTTATTGCAGATCTAAAGACAAATTTTGTATTTTTTACTCATTTAGAATAGAGAAAAATTGGGTTTAACTCTTCTTTGAGATTGGCACATTGTAACAGATTCCATAAATCTATCTAAAGGTTCAAGAGAAATGTGAATGAGAGAATATATGCAATGCAAATTTGGAAAAGAAGTGATAGAATTGCAAAAATCAATGGTAAAGAGAGAACTCAGGATGGGCGATCCATGATGAAGGGACAACTAAAGGAACATTGACAATGAAAAAGACAGATGGATAAGGCAAACCAATATGTGATGGAGGAGAGTGAAGAGTGCTTTCAGATTGTCCTAATGACTGTAACATACTGACCAGGTTATAGGGAAAATGTGTAACACAACCTTAAGAGGGTGCAAACTTGGTTTCTGAAAGAACTTACATGTCAGATAATGTGCACTAATGAAAGCATTGAGACGGATGATGCAACAAGGATGAACAAATTGACTTGCAAAGAGGATTCATTTGTTTCAGATGTTACAAAACAGAGCAAGACTAGAAAGAATGTGAGCAATGTTTGGCCAAAAAAAAAACCCTAAATAGATCTGAATGCATAAAAGATTCACTAAGCCAAACCCAAGTAATTGGGATTTAATGCATTGTTGAGATGAGTATAGAAACAGTACCATTTATTGGATTCCGCAAAAAAAATATTTGTAATAGTTTCTAGATAGATGTAATAGTTCATCTTTCAATAGCATCTCATTCTGTAAAACATACTCAAAATAATTATCACATTAAACAAAAGAGTACTATAAATTCATTTATAATTTCACATGTTGCATTCGATAAAGTTTCCTCTTACAACATTTGGTAGTATAAATGGAATTCTTAGGTTGAAATACCAATTCCTAAATTACACTTGTGCAAATATATTTTAGGGTTAATTGCATTAACCACCACCCACCCACCCCTTTCCCCCGCGTGCACTGCCGTCTCTCTCAATAAACCCCCCTGAACTACTATTTGGACACTTAACCCCCTAAACTATCCCCCTTTTTTTGGCAAAAAACATATCTTTAAATGGCCATTTGAAATCTAACAGTAAAGAATGCCACGTGACACGTGTGATAAATGACCCTGATGACCGTTATCTGCGTTATATACACAATACATGTTATATGTGTACAATTTAAAATTCTAAAATCCCCAATTTGTGTTCAGCAACAAACCCTAACCATTATTGAGCTTGTTGGCGCGCGCACACACACACCCCCTAACCATTACTGTGTCTGTCTGTCTGTATCACTATCTGTGTGTGTCCGTGTGTGTGTTTAGGGTTTAGAAAAATATGTGTGTGTGTGGACAATACTTGCCTCAAGCCCATATCAAAAGGAAGTTCCTTCTGATAGGTGATGTGGCTCAATCAAATATTGACATGTCTTAAAAAATTTACAATATTTAAAAATTACAAAATGAATTAAACCTGATAAAAAAATGGGTTAACTGTGTATAACCCATCTAACAAAAAAAAAAAAAAAAAAATCCCTCTCTCTGTAGCAAAGCCCTAACTTCCATTCCAAAACCAAATCGCCACCCGTCCTCCCCACCCACTGCAGCCCCCAACACAGCCACACCACACACACTCTCCACTGCCAGCTCGATAAACAAAGGTTCCTCAACTCTACACACAGTACACTCACCACCATTTACTGACAGCGAGATTTGAGAAATCAAGCAGAGCACTACTGCCTGTGTCATTGGAGAAATCAAACAGATCACCAGCGTCTGTGTCATTGGAGAGAGAGTCAAGGAGGTTACCTCCAAGACTGACTCATAAACCTCTTTTCCCAAAGATGGAAGACAAAGACGAAAAAGCTACAGCTAAACATCCAAGAAGAAGACCACAAAAATGTCGACAATAACCCTCCATGGATCACCACAGAAGACAACTCTAAGATGGACGACGAAGATGTCAATGGCTAGGTTCAACAGAGGGGGAATAGCTTCAAAGGAAGTGAGACATGGTTTCGTCTTCAAAACTTCTCCAATATATCACAGTATTGTTGCCATCATACGATCATAGTTAAAACCTTATACCTTCTTTTGTATATTGTGTGTATAAGTGCTACGAAAGAAAGAAAAATGAATGGGTATATATTTGGTGGTAGACCTATAAACAGATCGGATCTGGCATGATCCGATCCGAATCCAATAAGCCTTTTTCTCAATCCGAACATATCCGATAACCCGATGGATATTTTGTGAATGATATCCGATTTGTAATTAAACGGATATCCGTTCCAATAATCTGATCGGATAAGGATTAAGGGGTGTAGTTTTTTATAAATAAATTAAAAAATAAAATAAAAATGATAGAAAATAAAGATTAAAAAATATGGAAGAAAAAAGGGGGGGGGGGGGGGAAAATTATATTATATAATATTTGTTA
>JAOTQH010000002.1:1414266-1433156 GCA_025631255.1 Cornus kousa | reverse complement strand
GGTAATTTTTAAAGTACTACATCATATATACATACACACTATTTGCCGTGTCCCCGTCATGTTAGTGTCCTAATTTTTTTGGATTTGCCGTGTCGCTATGTCCGTGTTGTGTAGTATCTGTGTCCCGTATCTGTGTCCGTGCTTCTTAGTAATGAAATACATAAAATCCGTACTAAACTTGACCAGCGTGACAAGGCATTTTAGTATGTATATCCACATACAGTACTATCATCATATTCCAACTAGTAACACCCAAACCATATAAAAGAATTGCCTACTTCGCAAAGAAACATTAGCATTCACAAATTATAAATTGCAAGTCCTAGCAATTGACATAAAAATCATATCCCATCTACTGAAAACAAAGTCAACTGCCAATGGCTAATGGGGTCAATATCAGTGTGAACCTCATTAATCAAGGGTGCTGGGAGGAGTGGACAAGGTCCAGACCTAACCTTTGGCATAATTTGTGCTAAGTGGCTGCTTCAGGATTCGAGCCCGTGTTATCGAGCTTGACAGCCCAAGCATTTTACTAGTGCACCAAACCATAGACCCTCATTACCAATAACTCATTGGCATAACAATAGTTTAAACAATGCGAGCTTGAATCAAACACAACTCCATCCAAAAATAATTTGGCCATCCTCCCCAATCTAAAGGCCATCAAACTCATACAACTGATTCCCATAGATTAGGTCAGGACGTAATGAAAATACCAAATGTATGAAAGATGATTAAGAAGTATGAAAACCTGTAGAAGATCCTCGGTGGATGATGAATTGTGCAACTTTATACCCCATGTCATCCTATGGTTTTCTGTCCAAGATGATTGTAGAGCCTCGGGCCGAACAGAAACCTGCCAATCTAAAAAATGTAAATATCTAGGGCAAAATTAATCAATACCAACCATTACACAATATCCTAGAAATCAACACATTAAATTTAACACAAAAAATGAAAGCAAAATATATATTAATAAATAAATAAAATTTAAAAAACTTTTAAAGGTAATTTTCCTCATCACCTCCATGAAAGTCAAGAGAGCCTTGAGTAATCTGACCCTCAAAGGATGAGAAGAATCTGAAATATCAGGGTCTACTTTCCTTTTCTCTTCGCATAGGATGACATGTTCCGAAACTCTTAACATGTTATCAAAGGTGTCGAATGTCCTATGGCAAGAAGGGCAACGGTTGTTTTCGGATGCATAAGAGTCAAAACAGAAATCACATATTCCCAACAGCGGTCTGCACCTTTTCTTCCCATAAGTCATAGCATGTAAAGCTGATGAATTAAAGCATTCTTTCCACATCCACACCTGGAAATCTTGATATCTTTTCAAAACAGTCTTTCTCTCAGCTTCATTCCTCCCAAGCTCAATTCTAAAAGATGACGATGGCTCCATCATATCAGAATTTGAACCATATACTGCACTGCTAGGACTATCAGTGCTAACAGCACAAGCAGGACTAGAACCTATTTCAGCAGCGTCATTTCCAACACAACTTCCATTTTGGTCCATTATACTAGCACACTGCAAGTTCCTTCGAACATTTTCCTTAAAGGATGTCTCAATTTTTTGCAACATAATGTGCAAATGAGATTCCCTTATTCCACGGGAATCCAAAGATGTCAAAAGAGCATCAAACGCCTGAATTTAGAATAATTAAATGAGACACAGATTAATAACATATGCAAAACATTATAGACATACAATTATGAAGAACGGATATGAAAGGAGCTTACATATTTGAACTTAATCCATGTACGAAGTTCATCATACACCTCATCTTTCTCTTCTATTTTGTTTCTTTTTCTTAATTATTACTCCCATAACAAAAGACAGGAAGTGCGAACAGCAAGAATTAAGAATCTTGCCCCTTACAACCATGAACTACTCTTTAAACCTAAGGAAGGAGTTTCGGCAAGCAGGTGTTACCAAGTAAATAATAAAATATACGCATCTTCATATACTCATAAATGAGAAACATGTAATCCTTATTTGCTATTATCATAATATTTCCACTTTCAACATTATTACACCAGTGACTAAAGAAAAGAGAAAAATTGTCATTCAAAACATTTTATGTGGTCAACATATACTACAAGAGGTCCAAATCCTTGTTTAGCAAATGTCAATGCCAAACTTATGTGAAGTGTCTTTTGGAGTGTCAGGCAATTATGCTAGGAAAAATAGTGACAGTGTACCAAAAATTACTATGCAAGTTGCATTTGCATATTATAGTTCAGTATTATTTAGGATACACTAGCAATGAACGAGGAAGTTTTTTCCCCCTTCCTTTGTGGATTTTTTTTCAAGTTTAAACCAACGATTTGATGATGGCATGGATTAGCGTGGCTTAATAGACTCAACTCTTTCCTGGGTTCATCAGTCAAAAAAGAGTTTTTTTTTTTTTGTTTTTTTTATTTTTTTATTATTATTTTTTTTTTTCCAATAAACATTCAACATATTGTAAAGAACATAATAGAACCATAATAGAATACCTCTTCAGAATCAATAAGTCTCCAATAGCCATCAGGTGATTCAACAAAGATCCTGCCAGAGCCAGTATCATGTTGAGAAGCCGATGCAACAAATTGCCAGTAACGATTACGTCTTCGATCTTGACCAAGTGGCAAGGACCTGTATACATAAGTATCTTCAGCTCTATGGCCAATGTAAGATTTCAATCGTGCACGTGACCTTTCTGCAGTATATCCATTTTGTTGAAGATTAGTAATCTGACCCACAGAGGCATCATGTGCCACCAAGCTCCTTTCAGCAGGCAAAGAATCAAGGTGATTCTGAAAATTGTCTGCCCCAATATAAGGCTCTTCCTTTACTGCAATGCTAAGAGATGCCTCACCATTTTTATTATTAACAACAGGTAATGAGCTTTCACTACCCTCTGCAACAGAATAAGTAGCTTTTGTTTCATCCTCATTCCCCATAAAAGAACAATGAAACTTAGTTAGACTCTCTTCTTTCATGTGCCTTTTATCTAGTTGTGCCTCTGCCCACATTTGCTTCTTCAGAGCATTTGCAGAATCCAAACGATCCTGAAGAATTTCCAATATCAGACAACAGAAGAAGTCAAACAATCATTCTATTTTTTCTTCCTTTTTAGAAATAAGCCATTCAACCATTTCATAAAGAAAAGTTACCTCAAGAATAGCACGAATAGAGCTTCCTTCATTTGCAACACCAATTAAGGCAACAAGAGCACTCAGACGCTCCTCAACACAGAGATCAGAATATTCCCCTTCTGTAAGTCCTTGAACCCATGCTTCACCGAATTTGCTTTCATCAATCTCTGTGTCTCCTTTATCAGGAATACTTGCATCAATGCCTTCACAAACCACATCAATAAAGTAATCAATAGGAGTACTTGGTATTTTCATCCTTGGAGACTCTTGTAAAGGAACAACAAATATAGCACCAAAAAAGGAAGAGCAATGGAAAATCCTTACCAGCACTGTCAACCTCATTCTGCAGATTTAATGCATCATCATTGCCAAAATTCTCTTTTTTATCTGCTGAGCATGGACTAACTTCATTACATTGACTGATGATTTTGTTTGCATCTGATGGAGTACCTAAGTCATCGACTTCAGGACCCTCAGCAACATCACATTCAGAGTCTTCATCTTTTTCAACATCATCCGCATTATCCCCAGGTAGGAATCCATTTTTGTATTTCTGTATTTTCTCTCTGGCTGCTGAAAGTATAACCTCTGCATCAGCAGGATCCTTTCTGAAAGCAGGGCGTACACGATAAGTTGAAGGAGCTGTTCTTTCAAAAAGAATAGTATCCCTTGACAAAGCAACAGAAATAGAGGCTTCTGGTGTCTTGCTTGTTGTTAGGTCCCGAAGTCCAGATTTCTTAAAACAAACAAAAAATGAGTTAGGAAAAGGGTGTATGGTACAAACAGCAATCCAGTACAAATTTATAATTTACCTGAATCTTGTCTGCAAGTTCTAAGACATTTCTGCCCTTGCTTCCCTCGAGACAAAGAACATGATAAGCCGCAAATTTGACTGTTCCAGGCGTCAAACGATGCCTAGATCTGCGCTGAAGAGAAAATCCTTTTTCATGCATTATTGAAACTGCATTTTCAGCTGCTGAACCATTGCGTAGTGTGGAAATTATATCTTCACATCCTTTACCCTGCACAAACATATATTTTTGTGTCATTAAAAATTGGGGGTGGGGGTTGGGCAAGCAGTGTTCTTTGTCTGTGGATAATAAACGTTAATATCTGAATATACATAAAAATGCTAAAAGTAAACAATATATGATAATGCAAAGCTTCTACATAGTTCATTTTGAAGATAGAATGCCTGCACAAGATTATTATTTGAATCATATTGGATAAAACTCTTTAACATTTCAGGGTGCGAAGATTATTCAATCTGAATACATCTTAAATAATAAATTTTTGAAGAGACAGAGAAGCATCAAGGAAGACAATCAGTTCGATGGTCAAGTCTGTCTTACCAAGGAATGACTCAAATAACAAACAGTTTCTGCTTTCTTATAGATATAACTCATAATAATGCATTTGAAGAAAATCAATTATACCCAACCAATTCAAAAACGTTTGTCTTCGTATACATTCCTAAACAGATAGTACTTTATATAAATGAGGTCAGCCAAAATACTCATATGAAACTAATGGAGAAATTAAGTCAAACTGCAACATCTCAAACAGAAGATCTAACAGGTGTCGACTGGTGAGACCACTAATATTGATCTGAACTTTGCACAGAATAATTGACATCTACCACAGATAATCAATTCCAAAATCTCTTAAACAGCATATTTAGCACTATTATGATTATCCTTCAACTTTTATACAAACTAAAACACTGGAAAAGAAAACCATTACTCAGTGGTTGTCCCACCCACACGGACTGCTGAGATAGGAAGACTAGAAACACAACTAAACATATAAGATACGAATTTCAGGAGATCGTAAACATCTGATATTGCTATGTAATTTGACACGAATATTCATTGGCATACATTATATATATAAATCCAACAGCTACTTGGCAGTCCATAGTTCCAGACTCAAATATATGCTGAACATTACTAGATCCTAATCTCAGTAATGTAATGAATGAGACTTGCCAAGAAAAAGAAAGCAACAAATGTGATAGATACAAGGAAAATAAGAAAATGAATCACCTCATCATCATCAAAATGTGCCTGTTCAATGCTCTTTTTCTTCAATTGCGGCCCATACCCTGCAGATAACGCAAATTGTCGAAATATTTCTGGCCATGTCAATGGATTTAGGTGGTTCCGCCAGTTACTTAGGTCAAAACCCCAAAGATATGCCTGATACAGAAAGTCAAAACCGACAGAAAATTGAGCGTCACAAAGTGTTTGTCCAAAAGCTGTGATTACAAAATTACATGTATCTAAAGCAGAGGTTACCCCTTCAACAATCTTTGGATGTCCACCTTCAGGATTAACAGCATTATACTGATTTGTTCCTAACCCGGTGGAGGGTGATCTTGCAACATCTTCAATATCTTTTATGATCAATTTCAGAAGAGCAATGTGTATCTCCCCCAACAACCTTGAATCCTGGAGAATTAATGTGACAATATGAATTACCAAAAAAGAGACAGGAATAGGAAAGAGAATCAAACAAGTCTGTAGATAACTGAAAGCAAAGACCTTGAAAAGAACTCACATAGTCATGAAACGCTTGAACTAGTTCATCAAGAGTAAAAGGCCAAAGCTGAAGAATGTCAGCAAAAGTATTACAGAATCTCCAAACCTGAGAAAAAAAAAAATCATAATGCCAAGCATGAGAGAGAGAGAAACAATATTAACTAATTTTGTCTCCTGAATGAAACAAAACAAACATGAGAGCATTGCATTCAGAACTTAATGAAATTTAAATTAAGAAAACACACTGACAATTGATTCAGATTAACCAGATATGTCATTTCCAACATTAACCATATAGATGCACTATATATGAGCAAATACATAATAGATCAAGTGAATGAAACTTAAACATTTTTAACTACCGAAAAGAAAAAATTAAAACTTTTTGCAGTTTCAACTTGGATGGTTGGATAATATCCACCATTATCCAGCTTCAAATGAACCGACAACCTTTATTTTTTTTATTTTTTTTTTTGATAAGTAAAATCAATTAGAAAAGCGTTCAAAAGGGGAACGCGTCCCTAATACAAAAAACGAAAGTGGAACCTAAGGAACCCACAAATTTCTACCCATGGAGATGCATGTATAATCTATACATGTGTTCATGTTAACATCAAGAGACCTACATGTAGCCAAATCAGTTAACGTATACTTCCAACATCATAAAAGTATCATCTATCAGCTTACCCAGAAAACAAAAGAAAGTTTTGCAAGAGCTATACATGTAGCCAAATCAGTTGACGTATGCTTCCAACATTATAAAAGTATTATCTATCAGCTTACCCACAAAACAGTAGAAAGTTTTACATTAAGTTTGCATTAAAAGAACTCGAAGGAAAATGTCTCCTTCAAATTTAGAATTACTATTAGTTGAAAATGAAAATTTACATGTAGAACGATTTATTAGGATACCTTTACAACGAGCAACTAATAACACCTTGTACATGAGATGCTCTCTTGTAATACTTTTCCACATTCAGTTTCCCGTCCATCAAAAAAATGAAAAATAAGCAAGTAAACAAGGAGATGAGGACATACCATGAGCACGTTCCCGATATTTTCCTCTGAATTGATCCAAGGTTGAATTGCAAATGGCTTTTTCAATTGCACAGACTTGGGTGGGAATGCACACAAAAGATCTGAAGCACAAAATTTCTGTTTCAGCTATTTGAAAGATTTCAGTTAAATTGTAGCAGACAAGAAAACAAGAAAAAGTATAAATACAAGAGACAAGATACAATCTCTTTGACAAATTAATTACCCAACATGTAAGACGTCAAACCGATTCCTTAAAAAGTACAGGTAAATTGAGTAAGAAAATCTCATGATTGCATTAAGAAACCAGATAATAGGGATGTAAGAGACAATTCAATAGGACCGGATTACTTAATGGATCTGGATCCCGTAAAAATCCAACAAAATCGAATCCTTATGAAATTCCTATATGACTGCAAAATTGTGGACTCCGAGTTGATTCCCAGTACTAACAACTAAACTGTACAATCTTATAATGTGATTCTTATTTCTCATATATATATATATATATATATATATATTTTATAAGGACTTGAGACTCAAGTAATATTATAAAACAACCAATACCCAATCGAAATCTTAAAAGAGGAAATCATGTCATAATTTTTATTTTTTTTAACTTTGAAATTATTTTTCAAGCCTATTTCAAACCAAAAATTATTTTAACTTAGGCCATTCAATCTTTCATTTAACTAGCACGAGCTTGTTGTTCCTTTTCTTCACATTTCATTTTTTGGTTGTTTATTTTTCCATGATATGTGATGAAATAGAGAAACATAATTTTTTTTAGGACACCGTTTCAAGCCATTAAATTCAACTGTCCCACCCCTCTCTCTAAAAGTCACTGTGTTCACTTCAACCAATCAATTTATCTAAACAAATCTTAATATTCACACTTGTTTTCTTCCCCATGTTCATGAACCCTTTATATATATATATATATATATATATATATATATGTTTCATATCTAATATAATATGATATCACAGTTAATGCTATGTAAATTAAACGATTTTTATGCTTTCTTTTTCTTTTTCTTTTTCTCTTTTTATTTATTTATTTATTTTGTGTGTGCGTGACTTTGTGAGGGTTAATACCCGAACATTATTTGGAAGAAAAAGTTCCAACTGTTTGCCTTAATTTCTCTACATCTTTCATGAATTTTTGACTTGGTCATCTTTAAGAATTCTTAAGTCGTACAAATATTAATATCTTTCTCAATTTGTAGGATCAATGACTCACAATCCGGTCCTACAATCTAATTCCAATCCCCTGTCAATCCAATATAAGATCCCAATTTCAAAAACCTTGCTGAATGGAGAAGTTTAAGTCCAACTTTGCCACCTACTATTTCAAATCCTAGATAATTGTTAACTCTTCAACAACTTTTTTCCAAAACTCCCAACTGGTGGAAGTTGACAGTAGCCACCTCCATGGCTCCATCATCTTGATTCACAAGGTTACTATATAGATATGTGTAACCTGCTCAGACATCTCCCCTCATATCCATATAGCTTATAACATGATTCACATCTATAGCAATATATACGTTGCAATGCAATATATGTGCTGTACATCCCAAGTTCCCATCTATGAAATGATAATGTTTTAACACAAAATACACAGACCAAACTTGCATTCAATATACCACCATACTTTCTGGTATATCTGTGATATTATATAAATCTTAAGTAAATAGCAGATTGAATCTCGTCATATCTGATATATTGATCGATATGTTTGCACTATTTGTGATATTTTATTTTATTTCACGATTCAAGAGTTAAATAGAAAGTTCTTACTGAAATATATCAAACAATGTCTACCTCTGAATGACTCGAGGTTTTGCAAAGTGTCGTGGTCAAGAGAAATTATCGAGGGTAACCCTTTGCTTGAAGCAGCCAATTCCATCAGTTCCAACCGTTCATCTTCAATTAGCTCCAGAGATTCTCTAGCAATTTTTCGTGCTGTTGCCCTCTCAACAGCGGCTTTAAGTCTTGCGGCTTCCCTCTCTTGTCGAAGCTCCTCCTTTTGCCGCCTTCTCTCAGCCTGGACAAGCAAAGGAGAAAGATAAAGGGAGAGGGAGCGGGGGGAAAGAGGATTTTAATTATTGCATACCGCAAGACTATAATAACATAATATTTAGGTTCTCAAACTTACTCTTAAAGACTCCCTCTGTAAGAACTTCTCTCTCCGTTCAATTTCACGTCTTTCCTCACGCTGATTTCTTTCCTCCAATCGCTGCCTTTCACGCATCATCTTTTCTTCTTCCTTCCGCCTTTCACGGTCTTGCTTCTCCATTTCTTTCCTCATCTGCTCTTCTCTCTTTAGAACAAAAAAGGAGGGGGAGATTCATAATATCAGTTGCCAAGAAAAACATTCTTTTTTCCTCGTTTGGGAAATTCACAATAAGCTTCAGAGAATGCATAGATTAAACCTTTCTTCTCAAATTATCTTGTTTCTGGAGCTCTTTCTGGATCTTCTTTTCATAAGCTTCAACTTTCCTCTCCGTTCCAGTTTCAACAGTCTGCAAGAGGCAACTAAACATTATTATTTCAGGCAAAAAGAAATCTCTGATAAAATGCATCCACTATTTTAGGGTACCTTGCGTTTTCTCTCGATCCTCAACACATCTTCTTTGTTGGAGATTCGTCCATCAGATGATGCATTTGAATTTTCTGCCCTCAAAACTGGGTGAGAAGTAACTGGAGCATCTGCTTGACTGTTTGCGAAAGAATCCCTTTGTGGAATACTGTCATAAATCCTTGTAGGTGCTGCAAAGTTTTCTCTGCGCAACCGTTTATTTCCATGCAAAAATAATGGAGTTTTGGCACAGCGAGCATCAACAGGCAAGTCATAGGAGTGATATGGGATACGTCTTCCATATGCATCAAATTTGACACTGGACTCATCAGGAAGGAACTCATATTCATGGGCACCCCTCTTTGCATCCTGGAAGATAAAAGGTAACTTCAATCAATTAAACCAAGTGGCCTAGGGAAATAGAAGATTTATTTTTAGTAAGAGTTATATCCTTTAAAAATATGACAATATAAACATCAGAAAAGATAAAACCACCAAAATCTAATAAAAATATATCAAATCCGATTTAACATTTTTGCTACGGTTTTATACCCTCCACCCCTTTCAAATGAGACTAATTAATTAAACATCTGATCAATGAGTGTAGAATGCCCGGGTATATTTTGAAATAAAATATCTGTAAAAAGAAAACAAAAGACGAACTTCAATTGGCTCTGCATCGTGTTGCTCAAATAATTTGCCCTCATACGAACGCCCAGATTGGTCCAGCTGCTCTGCCGTCACTGCTCCACAAGCAATACCAAAAAATGTTAGAACAACCTTTGCCATACAAGATATTCAAATCCTAATTAGTTAGCAACACACATTAGCCAGGAAAGATTTATGCCACATGCTAACAATGTAACAGCTAGGAAATTGCAAAACAACTTGAGCAAGGAATGACAAAAAAATCCCCCCTATAATATTCGATTTCTAAGTCATCAATGAGTTCAGATCAAAATACAGGACCTTGAAGACAAATATTTCAGCAGCGAGCACAATCAAAACCACAATTTGTCTCATCATGAGGATTAAGGAAACAATAAGTATTTGAATTGAGATCTCTCAAATAATGCCAACCCAGTTGGAGATGTATGATGAAACAATAGATTATACAAGCAAAATCCTCAATTTAATGTTTTCAAGCAACTGAAAAAAAAATGACACTAAAATGCAAACCATAATCTTCTAGCAGCACTTACATTAAAAGCATTTGCCTGTTTTCACATGACCCGAAAAGGACAAAGGAGAACATCGCATATAAGAAAGCCTCCATAGAAACAAAAAAAAAAAGGCTGCCACTCCAATTTTGTTTATACTTTATACCCAAATAAATACACTAAAAACATGGAATAGAAGAACCAAAAGGACCAAATTAAAACAAAAAAGGAAGAAGAAGAGAAGAAACTTGAAAGGTATTTAAGAACAAACAAAGAATGTGAGGTTGTAAGATCATCAATTTATCATCTGAAAAACTTCATCATGCCATAAAGACCTATAGGCATCCCGAATGCACCAGGTGGCGGTTCATCAAACACCATCCCAAGAATTGGGCCATCTTCCCTCAATGGTTCACCCAACTGCGCCTCCACACAAGCTATCACTGTGTGCTTCATTACCGACCGCGGTGACTCGTAATACCTTCGCGCCATTGGCACATCATCATCCCCATAATCAAACTGACTCGAGCCCGACCCTGACCCTGACCCCGAGCCAGAGCCAGAGCCAGACGCATGATCGCTACCCCTCTCAGCCACCATCAATTCCGGTCTAGGAGAATCCATTGAACCCGTCGCCTCCACCCGCAGCTTCTTCGCCGCCGCATCCTTCTTATCCTTCAACCTTCTGTGACAAAACCACATCTGCAATTGCCGGTCCGTTAACCCCAATTTCTCCGATAGCTCCGCCCTTGTCGACTCCGACGGATATGTTTCCACTGACCAAACAACAAAACCAGAAACAATCAATCGAGACCTTATAAATACATTCATAAAACATATATAGATATTGAATACAGAAACATATATATGATATACAAAATTATACATACAGGCGTATATTTTCTCGAGGGTTTCCAACTGGAAAGGAGTCTTCATCTGACGCTTGGGCTTCTTCTGTCCATCAGATGGACTGCTGTTGTTTCTATTGTTCTCTCCTTCTGAAACAGCCTCCATTGAAGATCAACAAACCCTAGGAATCGAAAAGCACAGAAAACTAGGGCTTTTGCAAATCACATATATAATATAATCTCTCCGTCTATCTGTGTCGTGACATCGAAGACACCAAACATGCGAGAATTTGATTTAGAATTTAGGCTACTTACCAAAAAATAAATAAAAACGAAAAGATGAAGTAGAATTTAGCGAATGATACGAGATATATAATATATAAATATAAATATATATACGCAATGTGTAAATATAGAGAGAGAAACAATTATCAAGAGAAAAGAAAACAAAAGAAAAAAATACAAAATTATGATGAGGAACAAACGAACAGTCCCTCTTGGTTTTGGTTTTGGTTTTGGTTTTGGTTGTGCTTGTGGTTTCCATGTTATTGTTATTATTGTTTATTTTTTACTTTCTATTTTGTGGAGTAGTTTTGAAAAATGTTACTCCGCAATGAATTATACACGTCTTTGTGTTGTTCTGTGTTTTTTTTTTGTGTGTGTGTGTGTGTGTTTGATTTTGTTGTGCTTTTTTGGTTGGTCGGTTGGACCTTTTTTCTTTCTTACGTTGTTTTGGGTTGAATCAATTAAAATCTTGTGTTTTGTGGTTTGGAATCTTCTGGTGCGACGATCGGGTTCAGGTCTAGGGGTTTTTTGTTTTGTGGGTTCCACATTTTTTTCGTTTTATAGTACTGGACTGGACTGGACTTGCACTTCTTTTCTTTGAGTTGGGCTAGCTGGTTTGTAACATACAGTACATTTTTTAAACAAGGATGGGTAAGAATTAACGAGTCCATATTTGGATTGATTTATTTTAGATGAAAAAAAGGCGACCTCACATTTTCCCCATTTTTGTACTCCGTATGAGACAAATATACTACTAGTACATTTTTTTTATGAGACAAGACATCACGAGCCAGAGATTGGCCTTAGAATAAAAAAACTTTCTTTTTTTATTAATTTATTTATCAGTAGAGCTGTCAAAAATTACATTCAACAAAAAAAAATATGGTAAGTATTTAGTAACACATTATAATTATAAGTACTTAAGACAATTAAATTATTTTTAATTTATTTGGTAACAAAATTTTTTAAAAATATTTGTATTGTTGATTATACAATAATATCATTTAATACGATGTTATCATATTTGATAATAACTACTTTATTGAACAAAATTATCTAATGAAAAAGAATTATTTAAAATATTCAACCTCTACTCAGAACACAGTTTTTATAAGTTTCATCCAAACGCTCTACTGAACTAAATTTTGTAACCCATTTAAAGCACTTATAATAGTTACCAAACATATCAAAATGCAAATTTTTAAAATAAAAGTATTTTTAAGGAGTAGAGAAGTAATTTCAAACGGGCTTTAGTTTTAAATTATAGTATTTAAATGTAAAGGTTATTTGAGTCATTTTACAAAACCTTAACTATTTTGCTAAAAAAATACCGATGTCCTCTTTTCACTCTCTCCATTCCCAACTTAAAACATGGAATTTTAGCAAAAAAAAAAAACATATTGTTGGAAGATGGATAAGTAAAAATTTCCACCACACATATATAACTAAAAACTAATAATAAGATGTGATTGTATAATTTATATGAATATACATACAGATATGGAATAATATATATTACCTTGGCAGTATCCAATAAATTCTCATACAGTAATTTATTTTATTTCATTTTTATTATTATTATTTTTTTCATTTCTGGGCAATACCAATAAGCTGAAATAATAGTGAACCTAATGACTAATGAAAATGTATTATTCAATTAAAGATGTCCAAAATACTTGTAAAAAATATTTTTAACAAATTAATATGATGCATTTTTATTGAGCTAGCATACAAATAACGTCATATGCATGACACATTCAATATTTAAAAAGAGGGGAAAGGGGCATTGATGTGAAAAAAAGATGAAATACTTGCTAAGAAATTTTTTAAAAATAAATTAAGCATATTTTCTTCTATCATTAACATGTCAAAATGTCAAATTTTATTGCCTGTCTTCTACATATTTGCATCCTGAAAAAGGTAATAACATGATCCATTGATCATCAAGCCATAAAAGATTAATAAAAAAAATAAGAGAATAAAATGTAAACTCTGAACCTAGGTACTCTAGTCGTGTCTTTCCTTGTTTTTATATCGATTTGTCGTATTGTATCTTTCCCTTATGAATCATTCACATCAATTTATGTAACTTTTCATTCCTTACCAAACTACATGCATCGTTATTACGATATAATGTGTTGCACTAGTAATAAAGTACCAACAAAACAGATTCCCTCCTGTGGAGGGGATCCTGATTCCACAGCATTGTTACAGGAGGGGATCCTGATTCCACAGCATTATCTTCTCTTTGAAACAGCTTCCTCAGTCCCGTCAAAAATCTCAAATTTTCTCTTCCCTCGTTCTTAGCACTTGTGACATTCACTACTTCGGATTGGAAGCATGAAAATGTATATGATTTTTTTTTTACTCATTTTCATTTTTATTGTTACTACATCAAGTCATCAAATAGTCCTGATACAACCTGTCCCAGAATATATATATATACCATTCGCAGAGTTTATCCTCACAAATCCTGTGCGCACTCCCTTCAGAGTTCAGAGTTTGTGATCATAAAAGTTGGCCACAATAGACAGGAGTGATACATTATTCCAGTTTTTTTCCAGTAGTTGACACATTATTCCGATAAATATGAGTTGATTCGCGACTGCAAATAAGCAATTGCTTGTACTCTAAATCGAATAAAACTGACTGAAGAATGATTAAAAAATGATAGAGAAATACTCAATTCGTCATTTCCGACATTGAAAACAAAATCTACAGCATGCCTTCCACATCCTTGCGCTGTTTTCCCGTCACGCTGCTTTCATTTGCTGGAAAAGAAAAGAAAATAGAAGAGCTCATATTAAATGGATAACTAACTGCTGCTCCAGTGATGATCCATATATAATTTTTTTAGACTGTTTACTTTATATTTAAAAAGAATGAATATAACTGTATCATTTTTAAAACAATAATAGAAAAATAAGAAATGCCAGTTTAATAATATCCTATAATGAACTTAAACTAGGCAATATATCATTTCAAATGTTACAAAGTGCAACATGGTATCATTTTAAATGTAAATGGATTGATTTTGATTACTTGAAAGACAACTATTAGTAACACAAATCTTGAGATCAAAGGCTCCATTTGGCTAACTTTGCTAAATGGGCAAGATCATTAAAACAAGCATTAGACCGATCGGTTCTTAGGCTAAGGCCAAATATTATCTGTTCACACTTCACACCAATGTGCACGAATGCTGATAAAAGAAACTACCATTAGAATGCTGAAGCTATACCACAAACTGAGGAACTTAAATCTACATGGTCACCTCTGTTTTCTATTTTTTTAAGAATTTAAATCAAATTATTGCACTTTAAGTTGTATGTTATGAAATTGGACTCACTCTTTTCTCTTCTTCTATCTTGGCCTTGATGAAGGAGTAAATTGCCACTCCAGCAATTGCAATGCTTGTTCCTATGCCTGTTTGTGTTGAAATCTTGTTACCTGCAGAGATTGAATTGTTAGATATATGGGAGTAATAATATTTAGGCAAAAGAAATCCAAAAGACGTGGTAAAGCTGAGATGTATATATACCGAAGACGATGATTGAGAAGCCAATCACAAACACACGTTTCAACACATTGCCAACTGCATGTGTAAGAGGTGCCACTCTCTCAAGGGTGTTGGTTGCTAACTGAGAAGCCAAAACGCAAACGAAAAATATTTGGTCATCTTAATGACAATAAAGGTACCATGGTACACCACGTACATCAAATCAGTAATATTAGTAGTGATGGAATCAGTAATTTGCGAAACTAGATTGATACTGCTATTTTCTGGGGCGAAGTCCTGAAGGACTGAAATGAATTGAACTGTCACTTTGAGTTACTAAAAGAAGAAAAAGTCGATTTACCTGATTGTATAGGTGGTAGAACATTCCCACCCAAAAGAGATCTGAGACGAACTTTGTTAGACCCACTTTAGAAATTGCATCACTAAATCCATGCTTCATAAGTTGAGGTCCCTCAAACTGTATAATCATAATCCATACATGAAAAAACAATAAAATGGGACAAAGATTTAAATAATAAAAATCAAAATTCCATTTGGTGTTCAAGTCTAGTCTTACTCACAATGAGGGCAGGTGGAATACAGACGAAGAGGGCTATAATGGAAATGTAGGCATACAAATTAGTGCTATCCATATCAGTCTGTGAAAGAAGCAGCAGCCATCAGAAAGAGACAATGCAATGTATCAAAAGTAATGGCATCATTGTAGTTTATTCAAGATAGAACAATTAATAGTAGCACTTAATCACCATCGCTTTCTTTGAATATATGCTCCTGTAAGTGAAGGAGATATTGGAAATCATAGCACTGATGAAACCCGTCCAGTTGAAAGACAGCTCAGTCAATGATGCCATTGACACACCTGCATTCAGTTTGTTAAAACATGCTCTAATAATGTAACACTGCGACAAGTCATGTACCTTTTTTTGCATATATAACTGTCACAATCCATGCCAAAATTATAGTTTAAATTTTTTCTTTTTCTTTTTCATTTCTGCATTAATCACAAATTTCACTATTTAAAACTGAATGAAAGATACTTGTGCTCTTTTTCATTTCTTCATTAATCATAAATTTCATTATTTAAAACTGAATGAAAGATACTGTGTGCTCTTTTTCATTTCTGCCTTAATCATAAATTTCATTATTTAAAACTGAATGAAAGATACTTTGTGCTTCAGTTTACCATATCTTATAGTTCAATAGGTAATTGCGGTTTGAATTCTAAATTCATACATACTTACAGGCATAAATAAGAAAAACAACCACAAACAGAAAGAGGTGCTTACCAAGGACAACTGGAGCTAGTGATAGCCACAAAGTCAAGGGTATTTGTTGACCAAGTATGAATTGGGAAGCAGCAGCATTGAAGAAAGGCTCGAGGGCTGACTCAAAATGAAACAAATGAGAATGAATTAGATTCACGGATTATGTGCTCTTAACATTCATATGCTCTTTAAGCATAGAGGCAGTATCCATTTAAAGTTCTCCAAAATAGCATAGAGTACTGTAAGTCACCTTTGATTGTGTGGGTAAATGAGACTGCAACAGCGGCAAATGAGACATTACTGGTCACGTGGCCTAAGGCGTGGCACACAGCGACAGGGATGAGCAGCTTTAGAATGTTTGAGTCAATAGGCTACATAGACAGTCACTAACATATCAATTCATAAGGGTGGCAAAAATCATCACAACAATGGGAAATGATATGGAGAGCTATTAATCAAGATTCACTGTTGATATAATTCCAGGCAACCATGAAAGATCGAGACCCAATAGATTATATGTTCATCCAAATTGATAAGATAATGGAGAAATGTGATTAATATTAAGAAATCACAGTTGTGAGAATTTCTGGTAGGCATAAGACCTGTTATCAGCAATGGTTGTCTATCATACTACTACATTACTGAATTACACATATATCATCGAAATTTTGCATCAAAGACGCATTAGTTATATGCTCATAAATCACACTGCAAATTTGAGAGTAACTAAATTGTACATATATCTAGTCTTAGCCTTGGATGTTTTTAGTTAGTTCACTGCATACACACTGCACAAAGTGTTCTGCATTCAAAATTAATTAGAAAAATTCAATCAATTACTAGCTTTGAGTTAATGGGCTTTGAGCGTTCAACTTACAGCGCGCCTCGGAAGGCCCACGGCCCAGCTCACCAAACAATACACCACCCCAACAAACAAATGAACAACTGATACAAAACTGCACACACAAACGAACATTCGTCACCATCATGCCAAATTACGCCCAACTATAAACACAATTCCTACCGTACACTAACAAAAAGCAGCATTAATTTATCCAAAATTCTTGTTTGTTAAAAAAATAATAATCCAGTAAAAAAAAAAAAAACCAGAGTCCGAATCCTAACAAAACAAAGATCAAACGTGATGACATTAAACATAATTTTTACTTTTACTTCACAATTTTAAAAATTAACAGTAAAAATAAGAATAATTTCTGTTATCAAACAGGCCCATACTGTTTCATAGTGTTGTTTTTAATAAAACATCATCACATTAAATATTAAAGTACTTACTAGGGGTAAGGGAAGTAATTGTATATCTTCTTGTTGATGATGTTAAAGATCACGTTAAGAAAGTACCTGCAAAAGGAAATATTAGTAGAGTAAATTTCGATGTTAAATACTGGTTTGACTATTTGACGGCAGTTAAGCAGGTGAAACCACGGCGCAGTTTAGAGGGTGTCACGTGACCTACCACATGAAGAAGAAAAAACCAGTGACAAGAGCCGGGTACTTCTCCAAAAACCCAATCGGAGCTACCTTACCGTCCCTGCAAAAATGGGGTCAGATCAAAACACAAAACGGATTAGCACGGTCATTGAAATGGATCGGACTACCCGAATAGAACTGAGGAAACGGACCTCACCCGGTGGAATCACTGGCACTGCCCTCGGACGGCGACGACGCGGCGGCGAGGATGGGTCTTAGAATCGCGCGCTTCGTCGCTGGAGAGTTCTGGAGGAGTGTAGCTGACAGGAGCTGCCTTCCCCATGTGACGTTCGCGCCATCACCTATGGCTTTGATAGGCCTAGAGGCGGCGAAGTAAGTGGTGCTGAGCCTCGTGGGCTTTCTAATCCGGGGAATGCCGGAGATGGTGTTGGCGCTGGAGAGTACTCGGGACTCCATTATTTGTGAGAGAAATTAGAGAGAGAAACAGTACGATATGTGATGTCGTCTAGTGGCAACACTGAGCTCTCATATTCGTGGAAAACAGAGGGAGTTATTGAATTATCATGCGCCGATGGTGATATCTTGCACCTAGAGAGCATGGGAACGGTTTGAGTGGTGGTCAGGTGACGAGACGAACGGTTGATAAAACCTGTGGTTGTTTTTTTTTGGGGGAACGATTTGGTACATCGCGGGCCATGGTAGAATAGAATATTCATTGCCAATAATGCTTTCGTTGTTTCCTACTCCGTTTTTATTTATTTAATTAGTTATTTTATATAAAGAGTATGTCATTATTTGTTTTATTATTTATGGTAATAAAAATAATAAAGTAATTTTTTTGTCAAATTTTAAATGATTTATTTCTACAAAAATAAGAAGACAATTCAAATTTTTTATTTATGGTAATAAAAATAATAAAGTAATTTTTTTGTCAAATTTTAAATGATTTATTTCTACAAAAATAAGAAGACAATTCAAATTTTTTATTTATGGTAATAAAAATAATAAAGTAATTTTTTTGTCAAATTTTAAATGATTTATTTCTACAAAAATAAGAAGA
>JAOTQH010000002.1:1390169-1411063 GCA_025631255.1 Cornus kousa | reverse complement strand
TCCGAACAAGCATGACCCCTTTACTTATATATATTCTTTGTGTGTAATTGTGGATGTATATGTCAAAATATCTTTGAAACAAAGGGCCAACTAACTGTTCGATAAAATGCCTGACATAAATCTTGTTGCGTTGCTTAGTTAGTTGTCTTTGGCATATATTTCCAAGCTATATACATATTAAAAATTCAAAGCTTAGCTCGCTTGAAATTCAATCATGTCATTCTGAGAATTAATTCATGTAATCTTCTGTGTCTATACAACTTTGGACACATTCTTTTAAGTTTAATCTATCTTGGTTTCACACAATTAATTATAAACTTCTTTACAATGGATATTGAAGTACCCAACCCAAGTATGTAATTTTCTGGTTGGTTTTCATTATCAATACGTTCCTTCAATGGCAATCTCCTTCCTTCACGCAAAGCCTAATAGAGGCTATTCCTCACCTTTTTGAGTGCTTTGGGATTTGGCATTTATTTATGTGTGCTTTATTATTCTTTAAATTGCTCAACTCAATAAAACATTGTCTCAATTATTTAAAGCCCATTATTTGAATCCTGTCTCTTTTACTCTGTTTAAGTCTGAACATGGAGATGTGATACGAATAAAGCAAGCTTGAGTTTGCATTTTTAGTGCGCACGAAGTTGAAGGTTAGGTCTGCAATGTTTATTAGAAATAAAGTTCACCAACTTGATAAATAAGCATATTCTAGTTGTATGTTAACTTAGAAGACCATTGATTAATTGTCCATATTTTTTTGGTTTATCAGATTCAGTCAAAGCTTAGATAGAATTGAGAAAAAACAGTATTCATGTATCCTACCCCAAGTAGTTGGGAAATCGCTTTGTTGAGTTGAGTTTAGTACATTTATTGGAATTAGAGATTCACATTTGAATAACTTTGGTTCTTTCATTATATCTCTTTTGTTTTCAGAAGTTTGAAATGTCTGATACCATAATAATACTACAGTTTCCACAAAATGATGCGTGATGTTATTATGGATAATTCATACAGGGCTGGGGCTTCTACTTTAAGATTGTGTCACGTTACATGCATTGCCGAGCGGCTTAGAGAAATGATTCACTCTTATCAAGTTCAAAAGCTTGTCGTGCGGTACTAAAATTAGCTCAATTTGGAGGGAAATGCTTCTAAGAAAAGAGGAAATGCTGTAATGGCTAGCAAGGCAATGATCAAATGGCCGAAAGAAATCACGTCATCACTGGTTGAACGGCTAATTAGAGCAGAAAGGGATTTGCATAAAGCTATTAAAGTATTTGATGCAGCAACAGCGGAGTACACTAATGGTTTCAGGCATGATCAAAACACCTTCGGTCTCATGATTTCTAGATTAGTCTCTCGGAACCAGTTCAGATCATCTGAGGACCTTCTCAATAGAATGAAAGACGAGAAGTGTAATATTACAGAAGACATATTCCTCTCCATTTGCAGAGCCTATGGTCGGGTTCACAGACCACTCGACGCAATTAGGATTTTCCAGAAGATGAAGGAATATGAGTGTCCACCTACAGTAAAGTCTTACATTACAATCTTTTCCATACTTGTTGATGAAAACCAGTTAAAAATTGCTCTAAGGTTTTACAGATATATGCGAGAAAAAGGAATAACACCAACTGTTGTTTCCCTCAATGTTTTGATCAAAGCCCTCTGCAAAAACACTGGAACGCTAGATGCTGCTTTTCGGATTTTCCATGAGATGCCCAATCACGGGTGTATTCCAGATTCTTACACATATGGTACACTGATCAATGGGTTGTGTAGATCGGGGAAGATAAGTGAGGCAAAAGAGCTCTTCGCGGAGATGGACATAAAAGGTTGTTCACCCACTGTTGTTACCTACACTTCTTTGATTCATGGCTTATGCCATTCAAACAATATGGATGAAGCTATGGGATTATTTAACAAGATGTTGAGCAAAGGTATTGAGCCCAATGTGTATACTTACAGTTCTCTCATGAATGGGCTTTGCAAGAGTGGACATTGTTCACAAGCTATGGAGATATTGGAAATAATGGTTACCAAACGCCATGTGCCAAACATAATAACTTACAGTACTTTAATTCATGGATTCTGTAAAGAAGGAAAGCTTCGAGAAGGTTTGGAGATTCTCGATAGGATGAAGGTCCAGGGCTTGAAACCAGACGCAGGGTTGTATTGGAAAATAATAAATGGCTTTTGTGAAGTTCAGAAGTTCCAAGAAGCTGCAAACTTCCTTGATGAGATGGTCCTTGGGGGGGTTCCACCAAATCGTTTAAATTGGAGCCTTCATGTTAGAATTCATAATACTGTAGTCCAAGGCCTTTGTACAGTGAGTATTCCAAACCGGGCATTTCAATTGTATCTAAGCATGCGCACCAGGGGAATTTCAGTTGAGGCCAAAACATTTGATTTTCTTGTCAAATTTTTCTGTAAGAAAGGGGACCTGCATAAAGGCGGTCGGATTGTTGATGAGATGGTCCTTGATGGATGCATTCCTGATGAGGGAACATGGAGTGCTGTGGTAGGTGTATTTTGGGAGCGAAGGAAGGTTCGTGAAGCTGCAGAATTGTTACAGGTTGAGCTGATAGGCGAAGTTGTTGAGGCTGGAACACAAATCTAAAACTGAGTTTACAAATAAGTAATCCCAGTGGGTATGGTGAAAACCATTTCACTTTTATTTCCGTATAAGAGTTTTTATTATGTTGTGTCACCTTGGAAGCACGCATTCCTGGATCAGGATGTTGTGATTGTCATACGTTTCCTAATTATACAGTGGACTTGCATGACAGATCCACGTGTCTCTTGGTTTGAGGGGTCGGTCATGGAACTTCCAGATAATGGAGCTGCAGGGTTATTCATTATAATTCGTACCTGAGTAGCATAATTATTATTCTCTCTTTGTGATGTTTTTGTTGTAAAGTCAAGGTATTGATTATCCTCAATTCTCAAATACGCTGTAATATACACTTTGAGGTGTAAACCTGATGTATTGGGTCCTTTTGACCGTAACCTTAATGGGTTCAAGGATTTAGAATTGTCAAATCTTTAATGCACTACCATGAAAGGGAGAAAAAAAAAAAAAAAAAAAAAAAAAAAAAAAAAAAAAAAAAAAAAAAGGCTGCAATTTAATTCAATATTCTGAATTAAGTGGAGCAAAATATATGGATGCAATTTTAGAAACAATTGAAGTTTGGTGGCAAAAGATGCAGGGTGCAGTTCAATATGTACATTTCATAGGCATTGATACTCATGTCTGCAAACACAAACACAAGCAGCCATTATCCTTATTGGAACTCACTTATTCTTCCTGATTTTAAGCACAATAATAATTTATATTCATGCCTGGTTTGCCTGCTGGTGTGCAGAAAATGATGGTCAGGATGCCACTGACCCACAATCACTTGATATCAGAAGGGATGTACCTTGGACTGCACAAAGGTTGGAGTCTGTTCTTGCCTCCAAACACATCAATTGGACACTAGAAATTTGGAAAGGCATATTAATGCACATTGATCTACATCTTTCTCCACGGAAAGCTTCCATTAAAGGAGAGAAAAGGGGCAGTGCCATACATTTATGCTTGAACAGTTCAAAGTCACCACAGTTTAGAATTTCACCACACTTTTCACTTGCTTGGGTAGCTCAACAAAAACATGTTTTTGGCATAGTTTGAGAACACTTATTTCTTTATCTGAGCATTCTATTTGATTCCATGGGATTTTGGGTACTGTGAATCATTTTGCATTTCCAGGTATGATTCCTCTTTATTATTTCACTTGGAAGCCTCGAGTTTTTGACTTCCTTATTATACATAATGGACAGATACACATGATGTGCGTGTGCAACATGTTGATGCTTGTAAGGTAGATGCTGTGGTTTCCATTCGTAGTAATGCCATGGTAGCAGTAGCAATTTAGTGTGATTAGATTTAATTTTATCACAGTTTTTATTTTTTATTTTTATTGTTGCACATTCTAAGTCATCAGTTAAAAACAAAGACGGTGGAGAAATTATATGGAAAAAATTATTATGAACTAGTGGGTAAGTGAAGATGGTTAGCATGAGGATTTGGCATGGTGAACATAGGCAAATGGTAAACTCGTGTTTGGCATTTAATACTATATATAGATATAACATGCATGTTATGAAAAAGGATAATTTCTTAAATATTGTTTATATTTTTGAACTCTTCCTATTCATCCTAAAATGGAAACATATGCCTCTTTGTTTCCCCCTAATGTTAATTGCTTCTCCTCTTACAACGTTGTCTTTATTTATTAAAGGAGATGATTCTTGTTTTTGTTTAGCGCTAGCTTCTATTTTCTTTTCAAATTTCTGAATAAATACTTCAATCCTGTTGCAAATTGCATTGCAAGATTTCTGAATCTTAGTTTGTGGTGCAAAGAGTTAACATTATTTCCTAGAACTACACTAGCTTAAATGCTTAATCACCTGGCACCATCAATGTTGTAGATGACTAAGATATTGGTTTGATTGCAGGGTAAGATCTTATTTCTCAACTTTGATATTAACTGGAGGAAGAACAATTTATGCATTTGAGAAAGCGAAGTCTTTATAATGACAAGATGGAGTGAACACAGAAAATTCTAATTAGCAGTAAGGGGGAAACCAATTCCGTAGCGTTTGGAAGGGAACAAAACAAACAACATACTGCAAATGACCCCTATTCCGACTGGCAATGATGTGAGGAGCTCTTTAGTCTCATCTGTTGGCTTAGGGTAGAAGCAGTCCACCACATCTTCCTCAAAGAGTGCAACAGCTCCAAATACCAGCATCGACATGAAGGCATGCATAAAATCCATAACTCGCAGCCGGTACTTTGCATTAATTTCTGGTGGTAGAGTTGCTGAGCAATCAATGAGCCACAAGCCTCTGAATGTGGCGAACCCATAACAGACATTCCCCTTCTTGTCCTTGAAGCTATCCGTGAAGGACACTAAAAAACATGACAGCCCACAGAGACCTATCAGCCCAGCTGTCAAGGTTCGGCTGACTGAGGTGCACTCGCCTTCGTTTGTGAAAATAGGTGACAAAAGTTGGAAAGCAAGAACCGTTCCAGTAGGTAAAAGATTGGCTAAATTAGCGGAGCTCTTAAATGTCTGGCTCATGGCTCTCTGTATGAGGGTTTTCCGTTGTGTTTCGGGTATGGCTACGTCTTGCAGCAGGAGGGGGAGTTTTGGGTCATTGGGATTCCGAGATTCTCCATTTTCCATCTTATTAATCTCCATGGTGCTTGATTGCTCTTCGATCCTTTTTATTTTGATCGATCCCTATCAGGATTTTCGCTGCAGTTGGTTGTTAGAGGCTGGTGCATTTATAAGTGATGACAGAGATGAATGTTGAGTGAAATAGAAGGGAGTGAAAGGTGGCTAATGATGCCTTGCAAGAAACAGAAACTCTGGTTTCATATAATGCTTGATGCCAACAAAAATAGTCTCAAAAGGCTTAGAGGAGTGGCTTTAATAGGTATAAAGCTTTGATGATCGTTAGGAACTTGTTTTTGGATGTTGATATACTAAATATGAGATTTCATTATCTGCTGTAAAAGTAGTAAGTCAGACTTCTTAAGCTTTGTGTGATGTTTGTTGAGTATATTACGTAGTTTGTTTTGCTGAGGCGTAACGGACTCATTTCGGTTGTGCGTTATGAAGAAATGTTCCTCTTTTTTTTTTACTCTTGATATGTTGTTTCTATATATATATATATCATTTCATTTAATATGTTTTACGAGTATACATAATTTATGATTTAGTGAGATAAGAAATTGGATGGGATTATATAATCATTATTCAATTTATTCTCTCTCTCTTCTTTTGTTTTTTTTTTGGTGGGGAGGAATTTATACTAATTTATTCTTGAATCAACTTAAAACATAATCGTCAAACTAAATATGGTTATGGTACATAGCTAGAGTAGTATAATGAAATGAAATAAATTATAGGCAGTTAAAATACAGGACTTGTGGATTTTACTATTTGTAACATTACAATTACGGACTTAGATCCTCTAAGTTAAAACATAATGACATCTATCAATTAAAATATATATACTACCTCTATTAAATCACATCACATAATTTAATAAAAGCATCATATAATTTAATAAAAGTTAAGAAACTGCACCGTTTTATGATAGAAAAGTTTTAAAATATCTTAACCATCTATACTTTAGTTTAAATCTAAATCTAAATCTGCATCAAAATGCATCTAGTTATTACCAAATAAAAATTTAATATTTCTAAATAATGAAGAACAGTTATTATGCTAAAAACTTAAATTATACAAAATTCATCTAAACAGACACTATATACTATTAAATTGAAAACCAATTATTCAAGTTTCTTTAATTAAATCACATTCTTCATTCAAGCCAATACTATTATTTTAAAAAGAGAGTATATAAGAGAGCAATCTTTTTTAGGGGAAAAGAGGAGAGGTATTATAGGAGGGAGATGTTTACGTCTTCGTAAAACTTTTTATCTTAAAACAGTATACTTTTTTAAATTTTATTGAATTAGGTGATGTGGTTTAATATAGGTTGTAGATATATTTTAAATGACATATGTCATTATGTAAAAAATTCAACTTACGATAATCTAGAGGATCCAAGTTCATTACTACAATTACAAAGTGAAAATTTTATCAAAATACGAAATATATTTATAAGATAGTTGCAAAATTAACTAAAATTTATAATTTAAAAAGCACCATCTACATTATCTATAATATATATATATATATATATATATATATATATAATTTTTTATTTATTAATCAAAATACAAAATATTTTTAAAACAGTTGCAAAATTAACTAAAAATTGCTCTAAGATTCTACAAATATATGCGAGAAACAGGAATAACACCAACTGTTGTTTCCCTGAATGTTTTGATCAAAGCTCTCTGCAAAAGCAGTGGAACACTAGATGTTGATTTTCGGATTTTCCGTGAGATGCCCAATCGTGGGTGTATTCCAGATTCTTACACATGGTATTCTGATTAATGGGTTGTGTAGATCAGGGAAAATAAATGAGGCAGAAGAGCTCTTCGTGGAGATGGATACAAAAGGTTGTTCTCCCACTGTTGTTACCTACACTTCTTTGATTCATGGCTTATGCCAGTCAAAACAATTTGGATGAAGCAATGG
Organism: Cornus kousa; assembly: GCA_025631255.1. NCBI lineage: Eukaryota > Viridiplantae > Streptophyta > Magnoliopsida > Cornales > Cornaceae > Cornus > Cornus kousa. The sequence continues at coordinate 1,403,900 of JAOTQH010000002.1, read as the reverse complement.
GATTATTAACAAGATGTTAAGAAAAGGTATTGATCGAGCCCAATGTGTATACTTACAGTTCTCTTATAGATGGGCTTTGCAAGAGTGGACATTGGTCACAAGACATGGAGATATTGGAAATAATGGTACCTACCAAACGCCATGTGCCAAACATGATAACTTACAGTACTTAAATTCATAGACTCTTTAAAGAAGGAAAGCTTTGAGAAGCTTTGTGGATTCTCGATAGGACGAAGCTCCAGGGATTGAAACCAGATGCAGGATTGTATTGTAAAATAATAAAATGGCTTTTGTGATATTCACGAGTTCTAAGAAGCTGCAAACTTCCTTGATGAGATGGTCTTTGAAGGGTTCTCACCAAATAGTGTATCTTGGAACCTTCGTGTTAGAATTCATAATACTGTACTCCAAGGTCTTTGTAGGGTGAGTGATCCAAACCAAGCATTTCAATTGTATCTAAGCATGCGCACCAGGGGAATTCAGATGAGGCCAAAACTTATTGCTTTTCTTTTTTTTAATTTTTCTTTAAGAAAGGGAACTTGCATAAAGCTGGTCGGATTGTTGATGAGATGGGACTTGATGGAGGTATTTCTGATGAGGGCAAAAGATGCAGGTTGTAGTTCAATATGGACATTTTACTCTTAAAGATACTTCATGTCTGTGCACACAAACACACACAGCCATTTTCTTTATTAGAACTCACTCATTCTTCCAGGTTTTAACCACAATAATCATTTATATGCATGCCTGGTTTACCTTCCTGGTGTGCATAAAGTGATGGCTGGGAAACCATTGAGCCACAATCACTGGACATCCAGAGGGATGTAGCTTAGAGTGCACAAGGTTGAAGCCAGTTCTTGCCTCAAAAACACATCTGTTGTTGGACACTTGACATTTGGAACGGCATGTTAATGTACATTCAAGATCTATGCTTTTCTCTTTGGAAAGCGTCCATTAAAGGAGAGAAAGGGGCAGCTCCATAGATTTTATACTCCAACAGTTCAAAGTCGCGCCAGAGTCTAGAATTAATTCCACCACATTTTTCGCTTTGTTTGGGTAGTTCAGCAAAAACATGCTTTCAGCGTAGTTTTACTAACAGTTATTCCTTTATCTGAACATTATATGTGATTCCATGTGATTATGGGTAATGTGAAGTTTGGTTCCTTTTTATTATTTTATTTGGAAGTTGAAATTAGAAAGATCGATAAACATTTCTATAAAGTTTTTCAAATTTTATTTCTTATTTTTACACTCAGACAATTCTAGATATAATTTAAATTATATATATATATATGTTTTATTATTACACATTGTAAGTAATCGGTTAAAAGCAAAGATGGTGGAGAAATTATAAGGAAAAAATAATTACTAGCTTATGGTTAAGGGCGCGCAAATGGTTAGCGTGAGGATTTGGCATGGTGAATAGAGGCAAATGTAGGGTTGTGCTGAAACTCATGCTTGGCATGTAACAGCATAACTTGGTATTCTCTCATATTTTAATTATATATGCATATTGTGATAAGGGAAAATTTCTTTGAAGTCAGTTTCTTTATATTTTTGAAGTCTTCCTATTCATCCTAAAATGGAAACATATGCCTCTGTCTCCCTTAATGTTATTTGCTTTTCCTCTTTTAAAGTTGTCTTTATTTATTGTAGGAGGTTCTTGTTTTGTTTAGCACTAGCTTCTATTTTCTTCTCAAATTTCTGAATTAATTCTTGAATTCCATTGCAAATTGCATGCAAAGATCCTGAATATTAGTTCCTGGTGTAAAAAGTTTACGTTCTTTTTGTAATTTGCAAAGATTCTGAATTTTAGTTACTGTTGTAAAAAGTGTGTCTACATTCTTTCCTAGAACTACACTTGCTTATCACCTTGCACCATCAATGTTGTCATTCTCCACAGTGATGCTTTCAGGGCATGGACCGGCTACATCTGACTAATATAGTGGTTTGATAGCAGGGTAATATCTTATTTCTCAACTTCAAATTGACAGGAGGAAGAATAATTCAGACACTTGAGAAAAGTCTTACGTACAATGACCAGATAAATGGAACTATAGTTGCATGAAGTTCACACACAGAAAATTCTAATTAGCAGTGAGGGGGAAACCAATTCCGTGGCGTTTGGTAGGGAACACAACAAACAACGTACTGCAAATGACCCCTATCCCGACTGGCATTGCTGTGAGGAGCTCTTTCGTCTCATCTGATGGCATAGGGTAGAAGCAGTTCACCACATCTTGATCAAAGAGTGCAACAGCTCCGAAAACCAGTATTGACATGAAGGCATGTATAAAATCGATAACTTGCAGCCGGTACTTGGCATCAATATCTGGTGGTAGATTTGCTGAGCAATCAATAAGCCACAAGCCCCGGAATGTAGCAAACCCATAGCAAACATTCCCATTCTTGTCCTTGAAGCTGTCGGTGAAGCACAATAGAAAACATGACAGCCCACAGAGAGCTATCAGCCCAGCAGTCAAGGACCTGCTGACCGAGTCACACTCGCCTTGGTTTGTGAAAATAGGTGACAAAAGTTGGAATGCAAGAACCGATCCAGTAGGTAAAAGATTGGCTAAATGAGCCGTGCTCTGAAATGTTTGGCTAATGGCTCTCTGTATGAGGGTTTTCTCTTCTGCTTCAGGTAGGGGTATGTCTTGCAGGAGAGGGAGCTTTTGGTCACCATGATTCCAAGATTCCTCATTTTCCACCTTAATCTCCATGGTGCTTAATTAATTTGTGGTAGTAGTAGGTTGTGAGAAGCTGGTGCATTTATAAGTAACGACATAGATGAGTATTGAGTGAAATAGAAGGGAGGGAAAGGTTGCTTAATGATGTCTTGCAAGAAACACAAACTTTGAGGTAAAGCAGTTTTTCCAGGATTCTAGCTGGGGAAATTTTTTTTTCATATGATGCTTGGTGCCAAAAAATAAATAGTCACAAAAGGCTTACAGGAATGGCTTCTTTAACGTGTATAAAGCTTTGATAGTCGTTAGGAACTTGTTTTGGACGTTGATATTACATACGATATTTCATTTTATGCTGTATTATAATTTTTATGATGTTTGTTGAGCATACCAAAACGTTATTTGTTTTGATAAGGCGTAACGGACGAGATTTTTTTTTTTTTTTTTGGGTGTGTGTGTGTGAGAGCTTAAGCCCTATATTTTGTTATTCTGCTTTTTGTTAACCCCAACACGCGATCACGTCACATGCTTGAAAGCATACATATGCCATTCATGAAATTAAAATCACTAAAGCTATGGGAATTGGATAAATGTGTAATATAGGAAAGAAACTTGGGTATCTTGAGCAAGTTGAATGGTAAACATGACTTCAACTCAAGGTATCATTTTTTTTAATCAAGTTCAATCTGATGAGTTGATCCAAGATGATCTTTTCCTTTTATGTTCTTTTGGGTTATATTCAAATCAGTTACTTGAGTCAAATTCAAGAAGCCCCTGGATCTGCCCTTGCACGTTCAGCTTAAATTACACACATAATTTGTTTCTTTGGGAAGTCAAATCCTCACTATTCACTTTGAAAAGTAAAAAAAATATAACTAAAACTTCATTTGTTTCAAAGTAAAATATATTTTTTGAAAAATATTTTTGTTTTTCAGGTAAAATATTTTTTTATTTTTCCTTTGTCGGTGTTTGACAAATGTCTCCATCAAGGTTGAGGTCAAATTCATCAAGCGGAGCACGTAGAATAACTTGCCGAAAATTAATGGATAATTTTTTTTTTGTTAAATTTTAATATTTTTTTTTCATAAATATTATACGATAACCAAACACCTGAAAACAAAAAAAAATATTTTCTTAAAAAATATTTTACATCCAAATAAAGCCACAAATGTCTTGATTTTTAAAACAATTTAGTTACTGTTTCTTCTTATTTTGTGATATTATTTTTATTTTTACCTATAAGCATAGTCAAAATCTGTTTATAGCATTCAAAATTTTCTAACTGAGATTTAGGCTATCGATGTTCTTAAAAATAAAAAAATATAATAATTGAATTCTACAACAGCTTTCTACATTTGTGTAGAAGTTTGTGGAGTATTGTAGAATGGTAGAGGATTCTAAAAGGTTAGAGAATTTATAGAATTTGGTAGATTGTAAAATCTTTTAGATGAGAAGAGTGTTTTGTAGAGGGTAAATGTGTAGGAAATTTGTGTGTAGAGTTATAAGGTAAATAGGATGCTATATAAGGAGGATGTTTCATTTGTGAGCAACAACTCCTAGAGCTTAAGTGAGATCCCACTATGTAGGAAATTTGTGTAGAGGGTTATTTGCAAAACTGAAATAGTTCATGGGTTTTTGCATTTTTTCCTCATTTCTTTCAATTATAACTTAGGTTCTATAAGAATCAATTACCACATAGACGATTTAGCTTCTTGTATCAATCTTAGGATTAGGATTAAAAATATTTGCTAATGATGTTATCAAATTTGCTATTGAAGCAACCATAGGCAAATTAAATAAGCAAAATGCAAAACAATCCAGATAATACAATGCAATAGTGCATGTAGATACAGAATGAATGCATTTACTTAATTTTGCATTCTTAATTGTTTAAGGAGATCGTGATTTCTTTATAAGCTACTTTTGTCTAGTCACACAAATAATCAAACAAAAAAAGTCATTAAACATAATGCAGCTTCCATAACAGTTACCATAAATGTAGTATTAAATGAACTATATACTGCATTACAAAAAGCAGGGAAAGAATAATAAAAGATAATCAAAATCTGATCTTACCTTCTTCTTTTTTGTAATTTGATAAGTAATGGTACTCCTGAAGCTCGTCGTCAGCACTAGGTGAAACAAGGCTCTCAACACAAGTATCCACGTCGAGAAAGAAAAGGGAATTATGATCGGAAGGATACCTGAAATGTAATACCCCAGATATATATATTGTATATCTATATTCATGTTTTTATCCATATATTATTTATTTACGTGGAATTATGAGGGATAAGAAGCTTATCGTATCATGGATTTTGAGTGATTTAAGGCGATTAGTTTAGTTTGTTTTTTTTTTTTTTAAAGAGTCCTTATAAAACTCAACTACTAGTTATATATCTAAACTTGGTGTATCGGCATTTCATTACATACGATACTATTCTGTGAAGTTAGCACGATCATTCAAAGTATCGGAAAAGCTTAAACGAATACCATTTTCAGGCAAGTTAATTCTTGCTTATATCTTGTATCTAATTTTTTGATTGATAGTAGGATGGCTATCTATGAATTAAATATAGCACTCATGATGTTTTATTTTGGTTAGAGTAGTAGAATTTTTTTTTATATAAGTCTTGAATCTGGAAGTGACTCTTCTTACATTGCAAAGCTACTATTTGTTTCATCGGCAGTCTAGATCTGATATATAAAAAAAATAGACTTTCTCTTTAATATGGGTTTTCCTGTAAAGAGGGGTGATGTTACTAGTATGATTTATGAAGTATGGTAAGAAGGTTAGTTGGTGGATTACTTAATGTTATTCATGTTAGGCGAGAATCTGAATGATAAAGCATTTTTTTTTTTTTTTTTTTATGATATGAATTAATGATCTGGGTAATTATATTCTACAGTGATTAATAAATCTGATCATTGTGTAGGTGTTATAGTTGAAGGTTAACTGAATACAATATATATATATATATATATATATATATAATTCACATGACAAATTGATTACATGGATGGACTCATTATTCTATTTTAGGTACAGGTACAAGTTTTTGTTAAATTTATGTATATATGTTTATATAAGGCAGTAGGTGTTGGAAAAGGGTATAGTTACCTATATATGTTTACATAGGTCATTGAATAGTTGCTTGTAATGATGATGCTGGCCAGTAGGAGTCTTTGCCAAAATTTCTTGTACGTAAGTAAGGTTGTTAATTGTTAGATAAAAGGGAAAGATGGAAATATGGGTAATGATGGTGCAAACCCACTGGAGGACCATGTGATCAAATTAATTGTGTGCGTCTCAGGAGTGTTTTTTTTTTTTATATGAATTCTGTCTTTGGATTAGTTTCGTTACAGAGGGTGGATTTGGGGTCACTTGTGGGTGTGCAGACTACAGACAGAGTTGTATTTGGTCAATTAGGTACCGAATGGTAAAGAATTAATTTTGGCATAATAGGTTAAGAATGGGTATTGAGGAAGATGAGTACAGTTAAGGGAAGAACAATTTGAATGATATTGAGGTTGAAATTTAGAGTATAGTTTTGCAATTTATTTAGGACTATGCGTTGGTATTAAGTAACTACTTAATTAATTAGTTAATTATTAATTAAGGTGTTGGTTAAACTCATGATATTATGAGTAAAAGTTGATTAAGTATATTGAGTGTTTAATTAAAGAGATTAAAGTAGTTGGAGCGGTTGTCTGGAACTTACTCAGTGATAAGTTTGTTGAGCCCAGTCAGGGGCTGTCTACGGGAGTGAAATACTCTTCTATTATAGTCATTGGACTAAAGGTGCCCTTAGTATGTGGACGTGATTAGGGGCCATCTGGGTGAGTTGACGTACAACCCAGCCACATGTGTGTATTTGATAGTCAGGGACTATACAAATCACACCATTTATTTGGAGTGGAGCCAGGGGCTCATGTGAGGTAATGGCATTAGAACGCCAACTGGTTGAGGGGAGCCAGGGGCTCATGTGAGGTAAGTGGAATTTTTAGTAATTTACATTCTAGATGGGTTACAAGTTCACAGTTTGAGTAATATTATAGAATGATGATAATTAGTAGATAATTCGTGGGCACTTATGTATGTATATTTATTTATACGGATTTTAAGTGAGGATTAACTTGCTGAACGATGATAGTGTTTAGCAATTTATTGCTGAGCTTGTGAGCTCACCCCTTTATTACTTTCAGGTGCACAAGGATTTAGCTTGCAGAGGAGGCTCAGTGGGAGAAGGAGATTTTCCGGATTTTCACATTTTGGTTTTATTATTGTTTCTTAGCAAACATTTTGTAATAAGATTCACTTAGTTGGTGGAATTTTTTAATTAGTTGGGGATGTAATAGATTTCCTTGAAATAAATGAATTTTTAAATAAATGTTTTCTTACCGATTCAATCAGGGATTATGATGGATGTATGATGTGAGTCACGTATTAGATGTTAGTATAAGACAAAGGTTCTTGTGTTAGAATTTTTGGGGCGTGACAATGTGAAATCCACAAATACTTGGGGATCTGCTCCATAAGCAATCTCCAACAAAATGCCTTAGTTATCCTATTAAATAAGCCTATTTACAAACATGAATATATCATATACATATATATAACACAAAGTAGTGCAATACCTCAAACCAATCAACATAACCAGTCCCACGGGGGTTGACCAAGACAAAGCTTAATTACATAATTGAATGGCCCCCTTTTCCATTCCAACTATATTTGAAAGGTAACACAGACACATTAATAACAAATACAGAGCCAAAATGTATACAGCTCATGCATCCAGCAACTAAAGATTTAAACAACAAAATTTGAGAAATAAAACAATGTCATGTATTTGACAACACAGATTTCAAGATTCCCCTTCAGCTAAGACAAGGGTTTAATACCCATATTACGAATATCTTCTTGTTCCATGTTTGAGATGTCAAAAACACCTTCTACTAATTGAGGCTTTTTAAAAATATTATTGCAGCTAAAGTTCACATCTATCTGCAACATTTAATGGTATAGACAGTTTTCGCCACCTGAAATCACTGCTTTAAAACAGGTAATATTTAATTTCAAGAAATATGTGACATGAATAAGTACAAATGCTTTAATGCTAATTTCCTACTAATAAACACAGAACACCTCAATTCTCAACACAACAAAGGTGCAATACGACTACAAGGGGAAATCCTGGTAATAATACCGGTTTTCCTCCCAAACTAGATATTTATACCACATCATAATTCTCTGGAAGTTACTCAGTTTATGTTGTAACCTTAACGCAACAAATAAGGTGTAAAATATTGTTAACTTTTTCTATAACACAAAGACATCGCTTTCTCCATCAATTTAACAATTATTGCATGGTTTAAATTTGTCCCATCTGCGTGACTTTATCATAAACTTATTATTCTACATTCCATCGAAAAGTAATTTAGTCTAGCTAAAATGATATGTATATGCATGTAGTGTTATAAATGATCACAAATAATGGGGAAAATATTTTAAATAATTGCTGTTACTGCCCTAGAATAATATGTTGAGTTTGTAGTCAAATTACAAATATGATAGCCGTTACAAGAAAATCTCAACACAAAAAGACTGCTAACAAATAAACAATTTCTGCTATGACTATACCTCAAATAGCTGATTAATATTATCTGCAGTCTTTGCAGATGTCTCAATAAAGAACATCCCGTTCTTTTCCGCACAGTCAATGCCATCCTGACAAAAAAAAAAAAAAAAAAAAGAAGAAGAAGAAGAAGAAGAAGAAAATTTATGGCAGGCCAGTAAATACTAAATGCCGGTTAGTGAATACAAACGAAAAACTATTATTCAGTTGTGCAGTAATGTCACTCACTTGAATTGGCACTTCTCGTTTCTCTTGAAGATCAGCTTTGTTGCCAACTAAAGCCATTACTATATCAGGGTTCCCGTGTTTCTGCAGTTCCTATAAAATGCCATATGCATCATGATATCAGCTATACAGCCAAGTTAAGATGCTATTTGTAGTTCACGTAGATTTTCAAGTAGTTCCCATTTTTTCATGGGAATCAGAACTTGATAATTTTGGAAAAGCACATTGATAGAATGACCACTGTTTCCTAGCATGTAGATTGCTTTGTGATGCAGGATGGGATTTGGTTACAGCGTGAGTTGCTTATCCCAAACTTGGATGATGGGGTGAGCTTATAGTTTTTGTTCCTACTTTAGCTTCCAAAGTGTGATGAATCATAAATGCATCTAAGTTTTTCATTGATCAAAGGGAAAACTTTTATGGCACCAAGCTTTGTGTTACAAAAAAAAAACCTCAGCAGAAAATTAGTATTAGAAACTACAAGGAGCGGCCAAACAACTTAGATTAACACACTCCAAGCCATGGGTTCAACAGTATGCTTACCCTACAATATTAAAAAATAATATTTATTTGTATCATATAAATATTGACACGTGAGTCATTATTTGTTTTCCCCTTTCTTTGATTTCATCTCTCCATAAAACTAAACACAAGACAGGCATTATAATGCTCATCATATTCAATAGAGAATTATAATAAATTAGACTTAATTCCGTGTAATCCATTGGAGCATTAAGTGTCAAATAGCCTTCTAGGATTGTGAACTTCTCGCAATTTGCTTTACCAATCCCTTATTGCTGAAAACTCGAACTTGAGTTGTATATAAGAACTAAGGATCAACTGTTAACTTATAACTCCTGTTACCATCCAAAATTTACAAATTCTCCACAATAGCCTTGATCAAATTGCTTACCATTACTAGTAATGATACAAGATCCAAAGGTAAATGCTTTAAAAGAAAGACTCAGTTAAATATAAGCCCCCCTCCCCACCTTTCCCAAGCGATTGCAAGATCTTCAATTCTTGTACCAGAATTAAAAAGACACAAAAGGGCAAGGGTTTTTCAACAAGTGAGGAGATAGTAGATATTTCTTTGTTGATAAAAAAAAAAAAATACAGAGAGAGCAAGAGAAGAAAAGAAACTAATTTTCTCAATGCGCGAGCGAACAAAGTATGATATTTTTTTTGATAAATAAACAAAGTAGGATATCCTCAAACTTATATAACACAATAAACCAATAGTGCAACACAGAATAATAAAACATCATTCCAAGCTCTAGGGGCTGTACCTTAACCCAATATTGTGCTTTGGTGAACGAATCGGGATTTGTTATATCATAAACAACAACAGCAACTGCAGCACCTCTGTAATAAAGTGGAGCCAAAGCTGCATACCTAAAGAAGAAACAATTAGAGGTTAATTTCTTTCATAACAAGTCTTCATGGAAAAGAGAAAGAAGGGGGTTCCATCCCAACAGATACTATGATATCATAAAACGAGTCTCAGATTGTAAAATTGTCTAAAAGAAGATAAATGGAGGTTCAGGGGATGATTTGGCTAACGATACCTCTCCTGGCCAGCAGTGTCCCATATTTCAAACTTGACTGTTGTGGAATCTTGCAAGGCAATCGTTTGTGACAAGAATGAAGCTCCTACGGTTACCTGAAATCATCAAAAGTTAACAAATATAAGTAAATCTAACATAAACTTGCTTCTAAGGAACCAATGAGAAAAAATAGATGCTCATATCCACTCACATAGGGGGTGCTTGGCCAAAACATGACCCAAAATTAATCAATAAATAAATAAAACACTTGTTACAAAACCACTGTAGAATCTTGATATATTCATACCTTGGATGTTGGGTCAAACTGACCACGAACAAAGCGGAGAACAATGCAGCTTTTTCCAACGCCAGAATCCCCTAATAGAACCAGCTAAATTGATGAAACAAAAAATTAGATCTATGCATGAGAAAAATAGGAGATAAAAAATGCGATGGTCACACTTTTGGCACAAAAGATACTGATATCAATAAATCCTGTATGTTACACCTCCAATGCCCAAGTCACCCCCTCTCCTTTTTTAACACACATGTTCACACACCAATTAGAAGTAGAATAAGACTGACTTATCAAAAAAACAAAAAAATAAAGAACGTAGAATAAGACTTCAAACCAAATTAAACCATATTCTACGACAAACATAGGCTTTGAAATCATCTCAAATTGCACAAGCATACTGGTAGTTGTTAAATAAAATTTTTGTCCCAAACTTTGGTGTGGTCTTGTAACAAATGATACGATCATTCTCATGATAATTGGGGTGCAGTGTTGGAGTGATACATGGGTTTGTGACAGTGCCGTCGATTTAGAATTCCCTAGGCTCTTTTAGCCACTTTGGCTTAGAATCCACAACAGACCAAGTCAGTTTATTCTGTGGAGAGAAGTTTGGGAACCCATTTTTTCAGGGCAATTTGGGATTGGAAAGTAAACTTCTCTGATCATTCTTTGGTCTATGTTACGCTAATCCTGTTGCCAGATGCAAGGATGATGTGTTAAAGTGTAACAAAGTTTCTGGCCGAAGTTGGAATTCAAAAGTGTTGAGTGGCACTCCTAAGTGTCCCTGGAAAGCTGTCTGCAGAACAGAAGTTCCAAAAAGGCGGCCCTTTATTCTCAGAACTAAATTGGAGAAGATTTAGACAAAAATCATCTAATCTCAAAGGGTAAGCTTCAGCCAAATTATATTCAATATCTGAAGAAATCATAAATCACCTTTCAATGTACCGCATAATGGAAATAGATTTGCTATGAGGCTGTGGATTTCTTGGTTTAAAGCTAGATATGGGGGGCCATTCTTCATACTGGAATGTTGTCCCTAGGGCTACCCATTCAGTTATTTGGAGAAATATGATTAATATCAGGGAAATTATGCAGCAAATCTTAGTTTCTCTATTGGAACAGGCCAGAATATTCGAGCTCTAGTGGATCCATGTGTGATGGTCAAACTTTACTGCAAAAATTTGGGCATAGAATGATTAGAAGGTTAGCTCTTCCATGGGATTCATCTCATGATAGACTTATGGCTAATGGGAACTGGAATTTGGAGCTGCTGCAAGATGATATTTTTGCTCCTCTAAAAGAGTTTGTGGTTACAGTTCCTATACATGCTAGGGAAGACAAATTTCTTTGGGATGGTGGGGCATTCTCCTTCAAGAGAGCTTGGCAGAGATGTAGAGAGCATTATCCAGAAGTTGATTGGTGCAGGCTGTGTTGGGGAAAGGCTCGGCCTAGGTGGTCTGTCCATGGGGTGTTCTTGTTCCATGATAAGCGGCCTACTTTGACAAATCTGCAGAAAAGGAGAATCCAATTGGCTCCTAGATTTGTCAACAAGATAGTGATACTAGGGATCATTAAGGAGATGTGGTGCTGGCTGGGGGATGTTTTGGGTTGGGATATGACTCAATATTCTGGTTTGAGAGGTTTTTGGGAGCTGTTTCTGTGGTTTGAGCAAAAGTCTAATAAATAGCTTAATAGTTTGTTTGTGACTTCTTTGTGGAGCATTTGGCAAGAGAGAAATGGTAGATATCATGGCTCACTTGATAGGCCTCATCAGGAGGTGGCTAGACAGACCCTTTTTGAAGTTGTTGGTGTACTTGGTGTGAGCATTCAAGATCTCTTACATTAGAGTAATGTTTTTTTTATCTCATGTATTGGAAATGGCCTTTTCTTAGGAGTCTATTTCTATTTCAGGTCTATTTTTATTAAATTCAACACCATTTATAAAAAAAAAAAAAAAAAAAAAAGATTTGCCATGATTGATAATTGGTACGGAACATTTTTTGGGCTCATCGGATTATGTCTAGTTCATTTGTGAATCACCAAGTGACTAGAAGGAGATTTTCTGGGTTACGGAGTCAGAAAGTTGCAATGCCCTCTTTAGACCATTCTTTAAAAGAAAAACATGTGTTTATTGAGAAAGCAAAGTTGTCAAAACATAAGCTTAAGAATATGCCGTAAGTTCCTGTTTATTTTTTATCCCCTTTCTTTTGCCTTTATTTTTCCTTTTTTTCTTTTAATTCTTTCTCTTTCTTTTTCATTTTTTTGGGTTGGGGGGAGAGGGAGGATTAAGTTATGCCAACACATTTGTTGATTTCTAGATAATTTGAAGAGGAGGTGGAGTTTTGCCATACTTCAGTTGTGAAACCATAGCACTCTTTAGTGCTTTCCCCATTACAATCGGAAAATAAAATATAGTTGAACCAAACACTTCAATGTCTTTCCTTACTACCTAAACCAGTACTGATTTTAGTTTTTACTTTGTTCTACAATCATCTCGTTGTGAACCACATCACTTGACTGAATAGTGCGGTTATCAGTTTTCATTTCACATGACAAGCCATCCCGTATGTTCTTACAACTTGTTGGATTAAATTTTCTTCTTTCTTCTTTCTTTTCTTTTTCTGACTGTTCTATGATTCTGACACAATTAGTTGAGCCATTTAATTAACATAACATTACTCAATAATTTCTTAAAAAACAAAATGTACGGAGACTGTTCTCTCTCATACAGAGATTGGCAAAAAATAGGTGTAAACCCATCTGGTAATAATTGACAATAACAAAAGGTCATAGCTCTATCTATAGAATATGCAAACAAATACAAAATGTACCTTCACTCGTAGATTTTTGGCATCAGGAACTCCACCATTCTCCGAATTAAGCCCACCCAACCGCCCAGAGTTCCTATCTGCAAAACCCAACCCCAAAAATCAATCAAATATTCAAAATCAATAACAATTTTCCCAAAAAATTACTGATTCAAAGCTGAATTCCCCCACACGAAAAATAAATAAATAAAATAAATAAAAACCTCTACGCAACGGCCAATTCGACCTCAATTCAATCATTTTCATCTCATAAATTGAAGAAACCAACACAATACTAAAGATCGGATAAGGGTTTTTAGGAATATCGTTAGGTATTGTTAGTGCAGGTATTACCTGGAAGAGAGGAAGAGCAACCCATGTCCGAGGTGAGACCGTTCGATTCGATATGCGTATATATTCAGAAATATATATATATATATATATATATAGGCTATCTGTTCGTGTATATATAAGGGTTTGTTATTGCAGAGACGAAGATGACAAAGATCAGAAGATGAATCGGAGTTTGGAGTC
>JAOTQH010000002.1:1356024-1373254 GCA_025631255.1 Cornus kousa | reverse complement strand
AAAATAACTCATTCATCAATTTTCGGTAAGTTATTTTATATGTCATGTCCGATGGACTCGACCTCAACCTCGATGTAGACCTTTGCTAAATACCGACAAAGTAAAAATAAAAGAATATTTTACGTCGAAACATACAGAGCTTAAATTCTAGTAAATTTTCATGACTTGTAGATTTTAATTTTATCATTAAGATACACATTTTGGTTGTGCCATCAAGGCATTTTTATCAAAATAAAATGTGATTGACATGCTTACGAAAATTAGCGTTATTGAGGTGTTAATGGAATGAGACATCTCGAAAGGAACAAAGAAATTGTTATATATATATATAAGTGGGGTCCACTCGTATTTATCCCAAATGTTAGCCTACTAGAGAAGCTTCTTACTTAGCTTACATAAGAAGCTCCTTACTTAGCTTACAAAGGAAGCTTATTATCTTTAGCTTACAAAAGAAGCTCCTTACTTAGCTTACGGAAGAAGCCTATTTTGGAAGCCTCTCTCTCTCTCTCTCTATATATATATATGTATCTTGTGAATTTGTATTATCTTTAGCTTACAAGAGAAGCTCCTTACTTAGCTTACGGAATAAGCCCATTTTTGAAGCTCTATATATATATATATATATATATCATGTGAGCTTGTGTTTGTGAGATGTACTCGACAAGTGAATAAAAGAAAACTTTTCATTTTACTATTTTATGTCTCATTATTCTTTGATCTTTGTTTAATTCTATCTGTTCTTGGTATATCTCTAACATAAATATTATTTTTCAAACATTAAAAACAATTGCTAATTTAGCTGTAGCGGGGAAAATAACGTGCAATAGAAAAAAAGTTAAATGTAATTTGAGAGAGATACATAAAATTACGAGAACTCCATTCATATTCATATGATATAAAACTCTTTTTGGGTGGTTTCCATTGCAATACTTAAATGCTACCACCACCGTACCTTTTCCAAAAATCAAACTTTTAAGTTTTAATATATATTTTTTATTGTATTGATAATGAATGAATAAATAATTTATTCATAATGAAAAAGTTAAAATTGATAACTTTTTAAATGGGACATTTATTTTAAAACAAACAAATAGACATTTATTTTGAAACCGATAGAGTAAATTAAAACAATATTTAAAAGTTTTCCTTTTAAAAAAATATATATATCTTATAAAATTCATTACATCTAAAGAAAAGCTTCAACAATGCTACCAGCAGGGCTTCAATTTGGGCCGGCCCAACCAGAGCCCAAAAATATTATAGATATTTATAATTATATTTAAGTAACAAGAATGTAGTAACTAAGTTGGTAGTGTAGTCGGAATTTATGATTAAGGTTTCACTTTCAAGTCAAGGGTGCAACATCAATTGATTTATTTTTTACACAGAAATTATGCATGGGCGGGCTTGGGAAGGCTGGACTTGGGTTGAAGATTTTCTATATAGACCTAGCCCGAGATGAGTACTAAGCCCGCCCGAGTTGCAGCCCTAGCTACCAGTATTTTAAACTACATGGCCGAGATCTTGGCGTCAATTAATTGACCCATCAATGATGATGAATTCATTTTTTGCCTCCCTAATATATGTACGTGTTTTTGTTTTTGTGCTTGTGTGTATAAAGCTCGAGAGGGCGAGACATGCATATGCAAAGTCGTTATAACTTCACTTTCATTAACGGTACAAAAACATACAAAAACATTCAAGCAATCAGAGAATACAAGAGAGGGAGTGAGATCGAGGACGCCTAAATGTCATAAATAGTGGTTGCACCAAAAGATGTTCCCAACTCTGTACTAAAAAGCCGTCAGTCAATCAACCATGTTGCTTAATAGATCATAAACTGCCCGCAATCCAACCTTCCTTGACAAACAACAATTGAACGTCACGACTTCTGGAGAACATGTTTTTCATAAAGAGCAATGATGTTTTTCTTGTTGGGATTCCTCAAGAGAAGCAGCTCAGCCCCAAAATTATGTTTCGTGAGTTCTTGCTTAAGTTTCTGGACCGTGAACTTTGTATAATCTTCGGAGTTGGTTTGTTGGCTGTGGTTTCCTTCATCACCCTTAAACACCGAACCACCATCATCTTCTGGCTGCGTAAACTGTGAAGGACTAGTTGTACTCTTGGACCTCTTATTCCCTCTGATTATGTTGTCATTATAGTCCATATCATGATGAGTATCCACATCCATTTCATCGTCATCTACCCTCGATCGTTTCCCATGGGAAGCAGTCTTGAGCTTGCTACCTAATGCTGTTTCGTTGAGACGAACTGATGTCAACTGCTGCTGGAGTAAATCAAGTTTTCCTTGTGTGGCTTGAAGCTGAAGAGAGAGTGTTTCCGCCCTCCTGTTTGCTTCTACACACGCTGCACGCTCAGTCTCCAAAAGACTCTCAAGGACTTGAACCGTACCAGCCCTTTCTTCATTGTTCGACTTTAACAGCGACTCTATTTCTTTCTCCCTTTCTTCGACACGTGCCTCCAGCATCACGACTTTGGAAACAGCACCCGTCTCAGAGAGACGGAATCTCTCTACGTCAGCAGCCAGGCCAGCTTTCTGCCTCTCCAAATTTTCAATATGCCTCTCAGCTCTCTCAATTTGGGCCAATCTTTCCATTGCTAATCGCTGAATCTCACTCTTTTCCTTCTGCACAGTGACTGCTTCAGTCCGTGCCTTATCAGCCAACTCAGTAGCTCTTTTAGCTTCTCTTTCAGCAATTCTGCATCTTTCCTGGACTTCCTCAAATCTAATGAATTCGGAACTGTACTTTTGCTCAAGATGGATTTTTTCTTGTTCCAGTATCCTAGCTTCTCTTTCGAATGATTGTGCAGTAGCATTTACTGTTTCTAACCTCGCACCCAATTCCTTAACTTCAAGCTTCAAGGTTGATAGTTCTAGATCGTAGTTCTTTATCTTTGACTCGGCCGCCTGCAAAGAGGACAGAATACAGTAAGCCACCAGACCCATCATCATCAAAACATTACCACACCATGTGTACATACTAACATACAGATTTTGCTACATAAAGCATGTGCATGAATAAATCTGTATCCCTCAAATTTTTTCCAAAATGATACTGCCACTCAACCATTTTGTGAATTAATAATCAATATATGAGCATACAGTGACTTTGCAAAATCTTTTTTTTTTTACATTTCAATAGGAATCTGTGACGAGTTATTCCACCTAGCTATACATCCACCAAAATTACTATTATTATGACTAGGAATCAGATAGAGTGCATTTGGATGGGGCAACTCCCTGTCCCCTGATATGGGGGCATATGACAACTAAAAATTGTAATCATACAAACATGCAGGCACCAACGTACAGGAACAGATTGTTCTATAACTTCACACTAATGCCACATCAAATGCAGAGACAGGTGAGGCATGCAAGTTTGAAGTCTACAACTTACTACAGAAAAATAAAAGGTATGGTGGCATTTTGTCGAGTCTCTCAGCCCATGTCAGACAGGAGACCTTATATAACTTCCCTATACACCAATTTATTGCTAATTACCGGTTCTCGGGTTAAATTGCCAGCTACAATATACCATACACCATGCAATATTCCTCACTGCAGGCTGTACGTTTATCAATCAATCCCATCATATTATCCACGTCCACTACATTAACAGAACATATGCAAACATATCAAGAAAATTAAGAGAACAAGTATCAATAATCACCCATGTAAGTGTAGCATACGGAAACATATAAGGTGGCTTTTATCGTGATTGCTCTTGCACGTGCATGTGGTGTGTGTGTGCATGATGTAAGATTGTAGAGTCTGTCTACATGTTCCAGGGGCCCAAAGCTTACCTTCAACTCCAAACCCAAACTTGTTAAACGCTGCTCAGCATATTCAACCTTCGTTGCCTTGTTCCTTATCACCTCCTCCTGCAGTTTCATTAATGAAGAAAACAGATCATCACCAACACACTTCCGCATACTCAAATTCTGCCAAGCAAGTTGCATAACATGAGAGAGAGAGGGAGAGAGAGGGATTTATTTACCTTATCAGCCAAAGTCCTAGAAAATTCTTCTCTCAAAACATCTTCTCTCTGTTGTGTTTGCTTACTTGCACGTTCTTGCACAACTGCTGCCTTCTCAATAGCAGCTCTTGCTTCTCTAACTGCAGTGTCATATTTCCGTTTCCACTCCACTGCTTCCTCTTGAGTAGACTGAGCTTGTTCCCGAGTAGCAGCCAACCTCGCTTCAGCAGCACTGATCTTGGACTTCAGAACCGCTATTTCTGCATTGGCATGTTCTTCCTCAGCCTTCTGCTTTGCTATTACCTGTTCGTATTTTCTTTTCCATTCCAAGGATTCCTGCCTGGCAGCATCTAACATTTTTGACAAGCTGGTGCACCTCTCTTCTAGTGAGCTACATTTACTCTGCAAATTAGTTATGCGACTCATGTAGTCATCAGAAAGCTTCTTCTTGTCGTTGATAGCATCCTCATAACGCTTCAAGTATTCAGATTTATACTTCTCGCTAGCTTCTAGTTGCTTGTTAAGTAATTCCATCTTATCTTCAACCGAGCGACATTTCAACATGAAAGAGCTCCTCTCTGATCCAATTTGGTCCATTTGCTTCTTCAAGAGGTCAAGAATCGGACCCTCCAAACTGGTGAATTTGACAAATTTAGATTAAAATTAAGACATGAACCAAAAGAAACAGAAAAATACCAATATGCACCTCTGCTGTAAGAATACAATCAGCTTCTGCCATTTCTCTGGGCCATGACATGATACTTTATACTTGGATAGAAGACCATCAAGAACCTGCATGACCGATCAGAAATCATATCACATTTAAAGGACCACATCCATGCCAATATCCATATAGATACTAATTCTATAAAGCCTTCCTGTGGGTTCCAAATGGTGATGTAAATGGTGTCAATCAATCCATATTTAAATCTGAAATGGATTCTACTCCAAATGGTCAAGAAAGTTTGTAAAGAAAAAAATATGATATGCTTTTGGCAGCATAACATTGGAAACAAATCCTTTAATGTGCCAAACCATAAATTGATATATGGCAGGAAGGAACCTGGTGACTGATTATAGAAAAATCATGTACATAATTTTCCAACTTATAAGATTCTATGCCAATGGCGCAACTGTCAAGATTCATGCCTGAGGTGAAGGTAACAACAGCTTCTCAATAGAAAATTATACTATATGGAGATGCAAGTAAAGATGGAAACCATGTTTTTTTAGCTGGAAAGCACCTACTAGTTTAGTCAAAACTGTGCAAATACTCAAATTTTGATTTTATAAAAAATTTCAAGCCGACACTTTGTCCAAACCTATATGCTTACAATCTGGTAGTAATTACTAATTATGATGCCAATAGCCAGTCTAATACAAAACAGAAATTAGCAGTGTCTTAGATGAGGTTTCTCTATATGTAAACACGGAAAAGGTTCCTTTTAAGATAGCATAATAAGACAACTAGTTCAACGTGAACTACACAGATAATCTAGGTCACATATAGCTATATAACATGCATAAAGAAAGCATGTATATGTCTGTACTTCGGAGTTCCCATGTCATGATTTTAGGAGTTACTGTGTCAGACACCCTGTGTCTGTGCAAAGTGTTACTCAGCACCATGTCCATGCCTACAAATAGTCTTACAAAATAGTCATTTTTAGATTAATGCTAGCAACAAACATTGAGGCAGCTGCAAAATAACAGTTGCCCTGTTTACTAGTGTCCTCAATTGGAACTTGATGCAATCGAAACCAGAATCAAAATAAAACTCAAAGATTGAAGAAAAATAATAATAATAATAATAATAATAATAATAATAAATTAATAAAGCAAAACCACTTGTAATATTTCAATTTTCATACGATATGAAAGTCAGCTCTCAAATAAAATACATTTCATTTCTGGAATTAAAAAGTCAGCCCAATTTTTTCCTTCATTCATCAGAAGCTGCAATAGCTTCCAACAATTGAAACATCAATGGAATGCTGCAGATCTAGGTTGCAGCATCCATTAGAAGTGATCCTGTCCTGATTTATGAAGTAGTACTAAACAAGGAGGCTGTTGGACCTACACCATAAAAAAGTGTATCCACCCATCAAGGAGAAAGAAAGAAAAAATCTTGGTTGGTATACTGAAGATAAGTGATGAGGAAAATCAGTAGAAATTTCATATAAAATACTCTCCCCGTCCCAAAATAAATATTGACCTTCCCATTTTTGGCTATCCAAAAATAAATGTCCCATTTGAAAAGTCAAAAGTACTAGTATTTTTTTTTGTTGTAACATTACCAATTTAACATTCTTGCATTGAACTTATAAAAAGTAAACCATCACATCCATGCGGACCCACCATGGATAGATTTGCTAATTTATTCACTACCAATCATGGTTCGACGTATCGTCCGATACGTGACGTATCGCCTGGTTTGTAACCCTTTTTTAAGGATCCGATACCATTATAAACCGATATTCATCCAAGTCCGTTACACCGTTACAGAAATTCATATCGCGACTGCAAACCATGCTACCAATATAATAAAAAAATACTAACTCATCCTCTTAAAAAGTTAGATTCCCAAAAAGGGACATTTATTTTGGGACGGAGGGAGTAATAAGCTTGACAAAGAATTTCGCTTCTCCTTCTAACGCATTTCATTTCCCAGTCATCTCGTTCAGCTTGTAATCCAATTTGCATGAGGATAATGGAACATGGAAAAATGAATACAAAGAGAAATTAATGAAAATAATGTGTGAACTAAGTTTAAGTTCTAGGAACTCTGGCAGTTTAGCATACTGACACGAACGCCAAAGCGAAAAGGAAAACCAAGATAATATCATCAGTAGAATTGATCAAGGTCATAACTGCAGCAAAAGCGTTGAAGCATGGTTAGGGGTACCATAATGGAAAGGAAAAAAAAAAAAAAAATGAAGTCAGGCTAAGGTGCAGACTGGAATTCTATGGTTTTGAGGAGATTCTCGTAACAAATCTATGCTATGACTGAGCTACTAAAGCTGGTTTACACACGCACACATTCCCAACTTAATTAGTTTTTGTGAGTTACTGGCTCCCCCAGTTTTAGTAAAAGAGAGGTGGCAAATCAGGCAGGCAGAGGTTCATGCCTCATTGTCTCGGCAACTATCACAGGCATTCCTACTATTTTTATCTAAAAGTACTGAGCATTACATTATGTCAAAAGATGACCAAATAACCTCCACTCAGTTACCAGCAAATTGAACGTCTAAAGTAACTGGTATCATATCCTATAATAAATATCCTACACCCTTTTTCTTGGTGTATATTGTGGACAAAAGTAGTCCTCACTCTAGAGGTCACACGGAGGAAGGGCATTGGAGGACCTTTTCTGGGCTTTAGGTTTCTCTATATATATATATTAGTGCCTTTTTTAGGTCAACGATTTCCTTGAGAGGTTTCTGGTATTCTTCCCAATTAGAAATTTAATAACATCTATGAGAATAATATGTCAATGGAATGTCCGTGGCATAATTTTTTTCAATTACCATGTCACAGTGTCATTGTACATGTAACATATTGTGCGCAGCCTGTGCATCAAATTTACACTCACACTAAATTACAGACACTGCTACTTCTACGCTATATAAACCATACTACACCATGAGCATTAACTTCAGGTTTTAGCCCTTTATTTTTTATTTTTTTTTGATAAGTAACTTCATGTTTTAGCCCTTAATTACTCTAAGCAGCTTCTTATCATTTTTCAATGGTTGTCCATCGGTAAGCCATAGAAATTCTCAATGTGATGATTTGACATAACAGATAAATTATGTCTTCCTTCAGAGAAAGTATAGAAAAATATCTACAGGGAATTTTAAAAGCTTCTATGCAGATAAGAATAACATAACATATATATTCAACCAATAACAAGAAATAAGGAAACGAAACAATTAACTTAAAAAGTAAGAATGAATAGAAACAAATTTAAATGCAAGAAAATCATGATATGGAGAACAACTTCTGACAAAATAAGGAGCAACAATAAACTGATGATTGAATGCTTACTTTAAGGAGAGTATCTATTTTTGCATCAGGAGCATGACAAGCTGTTCTCAGTTCCTTTTCCATGTTGTGAATAGCATTTGTACATTGTAAATGTGCCTCCCTAAAAGCATCCCTTTTATAATCCTGCATCAGTAGCTAATCCAAATCAACAACCTCACAAGGTATGTATATTATAGTTATTGCATAAAAGAACATCTAACCGCATACATTTCAAATTTTATTAAAACCCATCAGGTCACAGGATACAATTCCTTGGCGTTGGGGGGTGGAGTACCAACTAGGAAAAAAAAAACCATCATATTTCTAAATATAAAATGACATGATTGTAGCACTTTTTTAACTTGGCCCAAAAGAAAATGTTTCCTGGGTGAATGAAACAAGTAAAATTAAAATACAGTCAATTAGAGTGTAAATTGTTGTAAAGGTATAACCCACTATTAGACATTTTTTAGTAATGCATATAACATATTGTTTTATATGCAATTCATGTCTGCAAAGACTGCAACAGACACGCACAAACTACCAACGCACCATACTGCATTGCACATGCTGATTAGTACTACAAGTTAGACACCAAAGCATATCATCCACAACTCTTTGATTTAGATTAAGTACAAAATTGAAGCCTAAACATTGTGAGGGTCAGGCTCCATGTATGAAAGCATATGCCTCATGCATTTGCATAAGCTAAAGCCTTTGCCTCTGACTTCACCAAATGTTCCTATGTGGTTCTACCAATAGCTTCAACCATTTACTTCACTGATTTGCACTACTGATCTAAATATAGATAAACATCATCATCACCCCTACCTTTATCGGGGCCCCCTCATGAATTCTCTTTTTCCATTCTTTCCTATTATATCTAAATATAGATAAACATGTTGGTAATAATTCTAACCTGCTAGTAATAATTGCAGCTGCTCATAGAATCAGTAACTTAACAAAGCCACGCACATTAGATTTAGAAAGACAAGGGATTACAAGGTGAACGTGTCCTTTTATGCTAGAAACTGACTGTTATGCTGATTGTTAGTCTCATAGTAAATGGAATAATTTCTATCACCACAATACATTCAACAAAGAATAAAGAAAGGCAAAAGGAAACAAAAAAGAATAACAATATTATCTTATATCATCAAAAATTAGATTAACATCATCTATGTACATCTCTAAATTTGTGTTCCATACTATATTGTGAGAGAGAAAGATTACCTCAAATGCCTTTTTTATAAATTTCTGAAGGCGTGTTTCATATTTCTGCCTAGTTGAACCAGCCCCCACAGCACTAGCATCAAATGCAGCCACAGATTTCTGAACAGCCTCTTCATGTGCTCCTCTTATTGCAGGCTAAAGAACTTGGAAATTAGAAAACAAACCAGGATAGGGTAAAAAATAGTTGCTCAAGAAAAACTTACTTCCTCAGGAGGTTTTGAACGGTCAAAAGCAGACATATAAACTTCAGCTGCAATATCATATGCTCTCTGACACTCCGCTTCTTCGACACTCTGTTAAACAATAATAGTTGAGACACTGAAAATATATATATATATATATATATATATATAATATAAGCTGTATGAGCACTATGCATAACTCTTGTTTCTATCAATAAAAATTAAAATCACAAGCCTATAGAAAAGCATAACAAGAAAACAGAAAAACAAGAAAGAATAAGAAAACACATGTCTCATTGATTAGAACACTTTCCTTTATTGAATTCATTTAATGACTGAATTTTTTTATTTCAAGGAAAACAAGAAACCTGTTTCCCTTTTCACTACTGGCCTCAAAATTCTAGAGTAACCACAAAACTAAGAACAGCACAAAGAAGCCACCACGACAGAAGGCCAACTCCTTCGCACAAATTATAAAATCTTGGTTGTTTCTTCACGTTAGAATTGAACAATTCACATTTTGCTTCTTCATTCTATCAGAAAGCAACTCTGATGTCATCCGGATCTAATCCCAGCAGTTCGATTACTTGGCTGATTCATTGCTTTCAACTTCAAACTGTCTTATCTCTCCACTATAGGTAAAGGAGTTTGTATTTGTGCGAGGAAAATAACATGGTTAGATTTAATTACGTAGCTAAAAACACACAAATTATAATCCTATCAAAACTTACAATTTACAATCTTAAAGTAATTTTTATGTAATACAACTTCCTCATTAAAAAAATCATACAATCCCATAAAAGATCCTACAATTAACAAGCTAAATCTTATCCAATCAAATCAGACAATTTTAGTCACTAATATATATATATTTCAAGTGAGATAAACAACTTTATGAGGACCCTTTTTTTCCTTTCACATAATATTTTTTCATAGCGTCAACAATGGGGTATATCTTTATAGTTATTACATTAGAAAATGTAGCATCAAAATTTCCAAAATGGAAAAATTCTTTCCCAGGATTATCCCGAGTCATGCAATTATGGGTGTGCTTTACTTGCTAGTTACCCGGAAAAAAAAAAAAAAAACTGATTTCTTACTTCTAAACCAGTCCACAAAAATAGATATAAATGGAAGGGGACAAGAATCAAACTCATCGAGGAGTTTTTGGCATAAGTGCAAACACAAAATAATTATCTATGATGAAGGACGTATAATTGAGATATTTTTATAATACCTTCTTTTCAGAATGTTTATTTATTATTTATTTTTATTTAATCATACCATGCAATAGGGAAAACATTTGAACTGCCATTTCCTCTGTTTCTCATTCTGACATACATTACCAATACCGTAACAACAAGAACATTAATAATTATGTTGGTCAAATGATCACATCAAGTCATTATTGACATGCTGAGAACTGAAAATACAACATCTGAGAGTAGCAAAAGTGAACATATCAAACTTGTCAAATACGGGGAGAGAAAAAAAAAAAAAGTGAACGAGAAATGATAAAGAGATGTGGAAACCACACTAACCTGCCATGAAGAGGTTATTGTAGGCACTGCACCATTGTTAAGTGCATCTAGAAAAGACTGAGTAATGCGAGCAAGAATAGGTCCTGTCATTACTGTAGCTCCTACTTGCTTTGGCCTTGCCCTCTCAAAAACAAACCTTGTAAAAGCATCAAGACCAGACCTAAATTCGGGTCTTAATTTGTCCAACTGCATTAAAAACTTATAAAATTAAAAACACCAATAGAGCGGAAGGAAAAAACTAAGAGACATAAACATAAGCACAACAATAACAAAATCAATAATATAAATTTACATAAGGACAGTAAGTACTGACTAGAATTTGGTCAAGTCGCTGAAGATCATTTTCGTTGCTCAAAGGCCGCACAAGGGTGAAGCATTCTCTGTCTGGAAAAAGTGCTCGAATCGACTCCCTGATCTAGTAATCATCATATTTGTATCATTATGGCATCTATTTTGACATGCACAACAAATGATAGCATTTAAAAAAACCAAGTGCTATATATGTTCCACAAAATCACTGAATAATAAATCTATAAATGTTGGACATGCAACTTGGGTGGGTCGAAGTAGTAGGTCAATTCAAATTGGGCTTAGCCTCTTAAGGTTGCCTGACATCTCTCTACCCAAGCCCAACCTAACTGAGGTCAATTTTAAAAAATTTAACCCAAGCTAAACCCAAACAACCAAAAAAGTTGTCAACCCCCATTCAAGAATCAAGTAAAATTTGGGTTGACCCACCAAAATTGCACCAATAATAAACGTATCTTATGTGGATGGTTGAAAGAAGGTTGTCAATAAAACACAGAACCTGGGAAAAAGCTACAAATCATAATAGCTATAATAGAGTTAGTTGATAACCTCATTTTTGGCAGTTACATCTCTTCCACCGCCTTGGACTGACCTCAAAGCAAGCTCTAGGTAATCACGCGGTGTTATTTTCCTGTTATCCTCCACCAAGTCCAAATAAAAGTCCTGCTCGTAATAAAATGGAAGTTAGAAGGAGAATCAGTAATGTTTATAAGCAAACATGAAAGTTTCTTAATGACTTAATGGTATTAGAAACTGGTACCGAGAGAACATAATGGCATTATTATATATTCAGAAGATGGATAGTATAATGGTAGCAAGACAATTACCCTTAGAAGCCAGACAAAGATTGGGGAGAACTGCCCGAGTTCAGAAGCATTAGTTCTCCCCCCTGAGGCTCTAACACGAATATGTTTTGTCATTTCAGTGACAAGAGAGAGGCGATCAAGCGCAGCTTCATCAATTCCACCCATCTGAATTACAGGAAGAATATAAAGAAGCACCGTCAGTAATCCAGAAAATTGATAGATAGAGATTATCAAAGCTTATCATGCAAACAGAAGATGAACATATAAAATAAAATGTTTCAACTACAACACCCAAGATATATTTATTGTGAATGAGGTCTCACACCAAGTTGTCCAAACCTGGTTGTAAATGAACATGCTTGATAGGAGAATGGCTAAGGAGAATATCTGCGTGCTGTATGTTCCCTGCAAGAAAGCACCCCCCAAAAAAAGGGCAAAGAGAAGGAAAAAAAAAATCAAGATTACATAATAACATTGTGTAAAAAACAAGATATGGGAAATAAAATAAAATAAAATAAAATAAAAAGAGAGAGTAAAGAAGTAGATTAAATATCACTGAGTTGAGAAAAATGGTTACATCTATGTTGGTGAAAAATGAAGACATGTAAGATGTTGAAGAATGACAAAACTAAGAAACACAACCATCACAGTAATTCTATTAGTTACAAAAAGAAGGAAAGACCACAGAACCATAATCAATTTATTCCCATGTGAAAAACAAGGCTTACCGTTTGATCATAAGCATCAATTCCTTCACTATCTAATAGTAAGAGATTGTATTCAGTTCCATCAAGAGCAGTTCTCTTTATGGGTGCACTCCACAACCAAAGCCCTTTAGTACAAGGCCGATGAGTTGAAGCCACTTGAAATCCACTACTCCTCCCAAGAAGCTACAGCACAAGTGTAAGCAGCATGTTAGTTACAGATGTGATAAATACCATATTCAGTATTTCCATAACATTCAGGCAACAACAGTGGTAGAAGAAGAAAGTTGTGACACTATAAGGACAATATTTTAAATAAAAAAAATTCAATTCATCAGCAATTTTTTAGTACAAATTCCACAATCACCTTTTTTTGCGTTAAGTTCCATGTTACATCAAATAAGTATTAAATGGATTAGTATAAAAACCATACTAACATAAAAACAAAAAAAAATGCCATTAAACACTACAGGGATAGATGTTTAAAATTAATAATTGAATTTTCTACAGGCAAATTTTGCTTGCTGGGAATGCTTCATGAAATAGTAATCAGAGAGGCAATAGCATAACGTACTAACGTAAGTATCATCTGGCCCCACATCAGGATCTCTAAAAATTATCAATTGCAAGCTGTTGTTATTATCTACTCTCTAAAATATATCTTAGCCAAACCCAACAAAGAAAAAAGTGATGGTTGTGGGCTCTGATTGCTCATCCTTCCAATGTTCAAAAGGTTACAAGTTGCAGTACACTGGCTCATTAATTCATATAAATCTAGTTGAAATTTATCTAGGAAGGAAATTTCTAAATCTTAAGTATAAATTCAATAAATTTTATTTTTATTTTGTCACAGGAGACTCTTATAGTGAAGCAGACCCACCCTGCTGCAAAAGGTTCCTTCTCTCTACAATAGAGTTCTTCAAAATCTCTAGGATTTAAATTGTGGGTTGACTATTCGGCAAGCTTCCAACTTTGAGGGCAGCCCCCATTTTCAGCAGCCACTATCTCTCAGTTCTACACATTTTGTTATTTGTAATTTGCCACGTTTGTTTCCACCGCTTGCATAAGAAATATTACTATTCCTAATCAGAACTCTTCCCATGCTTGTTTCTTGTTCACTAGGACATAAACCATCATACAGTCTCCAGAATCTCTTTCCCATTATTATCTGTATCAAATTGAACATGAACACAATCCATCCTTACCAGAGTAAGCATTGGTCATACCTGCACGTATAAAATTAACTTCCTACAACCATTCTGTCAATTGGTGCTCGCCACTTAATCCATATCAACATCTTTTTTACTGTTAATCAGATTGTAATCTCCTAAAAAGCTTTACTATTTAATGGATAAACAAAACAATAAGTGGATGTTTAACTACCCAAACATCATAACAATTAGATATAGTTGGTACAAAATGATTTGTAGTCAAGGCATCACATTTGTCAGATTATCTGACGTTTGAGTACTAAAAGATGTAATCATAAAACACCAAAAGTAATTGCAAAAGGATCTCAAATCCAAAATAAAGACGGAATATAAACCCCCTTATATGCTTGTTGCTTATGAAAAGGGCTTCTTGTTTAGTTTTCTAAGTCATCACAAAGCCATGCCAAAACTGAATTATAAAATGGGTAATACAGAACTGGGTAGCTCTGAGGTTATTGTGGAAGCATGAAATAAAAACCACAACCAGAGTACAAAATACTTACTGATCGCAATGTCCAAAATCAACAAAAAAAATTAAACAGAATTTAAGACAAACTGCGGACTTAGATCTCACACGGGGCCGGAAAAAAGGCAGTGTACCAAAATCCACCTAAGCCAATCCCACTTCTTCTTCTTTTTCCCTACTTCCGCTTAATGTGAAGGTCCTCACATAATCAATCACATGAATGGCTTATATAAGCCCCATAATTCCATAGCCAGAAGTTCGAGCACACTTTTTGGAAAAGAAGTGTAACTGCAAGTAGAGGGCAAGCCTAGGTGCAACGGTTAGGTTGCTCCATTGTGAGTTGGAGGTCATGCGTACGAAACAAGAAAACAACCTCCCCGCATGTGAAGGTAAGACTGCGTACATCTGACCCTCCCCAGATCCTGCAATGGCGGGAACCTCATGCACTACGTTTGCCCTTTAAATGCAACCACAAGTACATGAACCATAATTAATATTTGAAATCACCCAAAAAAAAAAAAAAAACACAAACGCAATGCAAGTAATTTTTGCAATTCACACCTCTATGTTTCTTCTATTGACAGTCTGATTGATTATATATCCTCGTTTTTATCATGCATAGTAAAAATAAGTCATTCATGGTAGGCATGACCTAGAAATTTGGGGGATCCATATGGTGAAGGACAAGAGAAAATGGCACTTCTTGGATTGACTCCTTAATGGTTTCCACCTAAAGGATAAATATCTTCAAACAAAGACAAACTACTTCATCAACATTAAGTTTCTAATAAGGTTCTATTCTTATATTTTTACTTATAAAAGAAACATTAGATAAGTTCATGAAAAAGGTACTCAAATATGATTGATTTAATATCACTAACCAAACACTATAAAGGCATGCAATCCAACAACTAAACTAACAATAGACAAATTATAGATAAACTCATTGAGGAATTATTCTTATGCCAGATGTAAGTTGAACTGCCCCTTTTTGCAAAGCACATTAATCTTTTTGCACCATTTAAATTAGCCATTCTACAACCCCTTCTTCACAAACCATGATCAAACACCCCATGATTTTATTTTCGTGTAATATACAACTGTGTCTACCAGATGAATGAGTGAATACACAAAATGAACAGTGACTCCACTCCATTGCAACGTGTAGAGGTCTCTGCTACATTGCATTGTATTTTATCACTCATTAATCAAACTAAATACCATCCAATTCCAAATACTAACAGAAAAAACCCTAATTCAGAATTAGTAAAACCCCTTCAAGGAAAACAAAAAAATTCCACATTCTGTACATCAATTTCATTTAATAAAAAAAAAAAAAATACCAAAATGAATTTGCAAACCTTAACATAATAGGAGTACCTCAAATGAAATTTTTCTTAAAGTTTCTCGAGTAAGAACAAAACAGGGGTACCTGATTAAGTATAAAGCTCTTGCCTTGGCGAGCGCGACCGCAAACGGAGACGACCCCGACGGGTCCTTTGACGAGCTGAAGCGTCGCCACGGCCTCCGGGTCCATCCGAAACTTCCCCTTCTCGTCGCAGTACACGAGGCGGATCGGCCTCGCCGGACCGAGTGCGGCGGCAGCCGCCGGAGAAGGAGGTGTTGGCGGCTCCGGCGGTGGTTGGGGAGAGTCACCGGAGCCCCTGCTGAAGAATCTCATCGTGTACTCGTTGCTCTTTCTTCTTCTCCTTCTTCAGTTTGAGAGAGAATTTTTGAAGGGTGAGTTCAAAACAGGGGAGGGAAAAAGTGAGTCGCGAGCGAGAGGCTTTTGAGAGCATTAGTGGGTTGGTCCGGAGAGAGAGGGTGATTTCGGGGCGTGTAAGAGTAACGAACAGCGTGGTTATGAGGCTAAGAATTAAATAATGCGTACATAAGAAGTGCAGTTTATGAAATTACCAACTGAAAATTACTCCTATATGGTAGTATGATTTTCCCTTTTAGGATCGATACTTTTTTTTATCATTTTATTAACCCACCTAATGCTATATTTTCTAACTTTTAAAGTAAATTGTGAAAATTTAAGTCTCTGGGTCTGGGAGCAGCTGCTGCAGCTCTAGTGTTGCCTTTAGCGAATTTGGCCTAAATTTTGGAAACCGCTTGTTTCCATGGGCTATCAAAATTTGGGTCGCCAAACAGGTTGCCATGGGCGACGCTGAAGGCAAGGCTCACTTTTTCTGGGTCCAGTTTTGTTTTCTTTTTATTTTTTTTAATTCAAGCCCAAAACATTGTACCATCCCAGAACATTATTCCTAAGGGTATGTTTGGCGACCATAAAAGCTAAAATTCAAGTTTTTGGTTTTGTTTGGTTTTTTTTTTTTTTTCCCTCAAAATAATTAAACCAAAAGGCGTTAAGGCACTATAATTTTTGGGCAAAAAAAAGTTTTAAAAAATTGAAAAAATGTGATTTTTTTTTTCCTTTTTCAAATTTTTCAATGTTCCTATTGACATTTTATTAAAATAAATTTTTCAATGTTCTGACATTATATTAATATGTTTTTGAGAGCCAAAATGCATCATTGGAGTACATGCGATAGCTAAAATTTGGAGAGTCTAAATGGAAAATGCTAACGTGGCATGTGAAAAATACTGATGTGGCAAATTCGGAGAGCCCATTGAAGATGCTCTATATATGAGCAAAGTAAGTGGGTAAGTGATGTGTTGTATATGAATTTCTTGCCAAATGAGTAATATGAATTTCTTGCCAATAACATATATATATATATATATATATAT
>JAOTQH010000002.1:1342228-1353869 GCA_025631255.1 Cornus kousa | reverse complement strand
TCTTTACTCCACTTTTCTCTATTTTTAAAAAATTAAATGGACATAATTTTCTTCAAAAACACATCCAGACTTTGCAATTATTAAATAGTATTATAACAATCCTTTTAAAGGATGCTTTTATCATTCCAATCATTAAAAATTCACTTGTAGTTCAAGTGGTGAAAATGTCATTTTCCTTTTAAGTATTCTAATCAAGCACTATAATTTAATAAATTTAGCATTACTAATTCTGTGCTAGCTAGACATGCACAAATTATATAGACAATTTAATTAACTCTTTATGCTGCTTCTTTTTTTTTTTTTTTTCACTTAACTGTAACAAAAGGAGACAACTTGACATGCCCTTGATGTCTTATAGTATGATGATGCAAAAGTGCCTTCCTCTTTTAAGTGTATAATAATCATAGTTTCATACACATTACACATAGATCTACATATATCTACACACACACACACACACACACACACTCATGCAGAGAGAGAGAGAGAGAGAGAGAGAGATGAGAAAATGTTGGTATGGAAATGGACATGAGTCCAAGTCAGATGATTATCTGGTTTGATTTTTCCAAGAGAGAGAAGAGCATGAGCATCATCAAACGCACCGACTATCTTTCAATAAAGCAAAGCTTTAGCTAGCGTATGCCCCCACTCACCCCCTCTCTATCTCTCTCTCTCTTGTTTCTTTCTAAGACTTTTGTCTTCTTGGATGAGGCTTTCAGATGGAAGCATCATGCTTGCGTTTAAAAGTAGTGAAAGGTGAGACCCCCCATATCACCTCCCACTAATTTCATCACTTACTTTTCATTATATATATATATATGCATATTTATATATAATGCATATAGAGAGAGAGGGAGAGAAAGAGAGAGGTTCATGATGAGGGAGGTCCTACAAGTACAAATGAAACAACTAGTTGAAGGATTGCCAAATTTGACTTGGTGTTTGGGGGTAAGGGGCAATATAGTTGAAGGATTGCCGGCTCTAATATGTGGCACAAAGTTAAGGCAATGGGGGCCCAAATGTCCAACCATATTATTTTATACAATCACATATTGGTGGTCTTACTGGTTCATAAACAATGGGTGGTTGTTATGTGTGGAGCAACAACCCAATCAATGTGTGCTCATGTCAAGCTCTCACATGCTATTGCTATGCTAGCTCCTCATTATGGCTAAGCCATGCCCATCCAATATGTCAACAAATCTACCAAAACCAACTCGGATTTTTTTACCTTTGGCTATCACAACAACTTCAAATAAGACTTTGAAATCGTGGTCTCACACTAGGCCATCCAATATTTCAAGATATCTAACATAATCAATTGACATTTTTTTTACCTTTGGCTAACACAACTTCGAATTAATTATGTTGTATTTAAAAGTATTAGATTGACGTTTTAAAATTAGAATCGGAAAAAAATTAGTTTAAATTATGAACTAAATGTCCTTCAATTCTATGGTGTGGATTTGATTGTGATAACCTACCTGGCCCGGAAATTAATTTAAGGCAGCACCCAAATTAGAAGGACAAGACATTTTACAATGATATCTTCCATTTGGAAATTAGTTAAACACAAAATTGTCAAATCTCATAGCACCATATTGTTCGTATATATAAGAGAATCCCATTAGAGGAATAGTATGACCCATTAAAAACAAAATTGTCAAATCCCCTATCAATTGAGCATATGCATATTTGGAGGAGGAGGTTAGAGACTTAGAGTAAAAATTCGATTTGTATTCACAGAAGCGCGTGAGAGTTAAGAGTAGCTTCAACACCAAGAAAATATTGTTAGAGGCCTGTAGCCAATAAGGTTATCAAATAAGTAAGGACAATACTACACGGGCCGCTTAGTTTGTTTTGTCACTCAAAAATTAGTTTTCAAAATAGAAAATCATTTGAAGGGAAATATAATAATAATTACATTGATCTCTTCTAAATTTTTGTTTCAATTATACGGACCTTTCTTATAATTTCAAAAATTAATTTAATCTCTCCAATAAAACAAACTTTGTTAGGTAGAACTTCCTTTTTAACATTTATCGTTATTCAAAATGGAAATCGTTGACGTCATACCAATATTGCCCTTGTGAATAAGAGGTTGAGAAGGGGAGGATCAGATATGTGGAGTGGAAGAGGAAGAAGAAACATTAAAGTTATGTTAGTCATTTTGACAGTACCTTACTAGCAGGGGATTTTATTTTTGAGAAATGTTAAAGTAATTTTGAAAATTACAGAGGAATTTTGTATAATTAAATTAAAATAAATTTTAAAAAAAATCAGTATAATTTATCAATTTACGAAGACAGATTCTTAATTTATATACTTTTTTAAAAAATTATTTTTTAAATGACATACTAAATAGGGCAAAGTCTTTGGCCAAAAATTTTACAAAATTAAAACACATCGTGCTTCTCTTTGGATCCCACCACGGATAAAAATCTGAAATTTTCTGTTAAAGTAATCATTTTCGGTAAGTAATAATCAAAGCTGAATCTGAATGCCATCATACTTGCAATACCCACATGTTTGGTTTATGCACGAAAGGAATTAAATATTTAAATAATAACATGCATCTTTGACGTGATTATGTGCATCAAAGGATTTTGTCCTCATTATTTTTTTGACTCAGGTAGCTAGCTATTACCACCAGTAGGCTGCGACCCCACCAAAACGAACCAACTACTAATTTTGTTTTCTTTTTTAATCAAGACAGTGGATTCTACTTTTACTGCGTTAAAGCAATTTTTTTTGTGTTGGAAGAATCTCATAGAACAGTTTCAAAATTTTGAAGTACTTATATTTTATAAATAAAAAATTGCATTGCCGACACCTCAATATTTTAGTCATTTCAAATCACATATAGACAAATAACATTAAGTAAAATTAAAAATGGGTAATTCTATTAAAATGAACATATGCATGGTATATATATCAATAAAACTCCCTATCTTATCATCAAAAGGAGAGGGAAAAAAAGTGTTGTATAGTAGTATAAATTTTGGAAATTCAATGGACGTTGACTATCCTTTACTCTAAATGAGATACAATCATTAATTTATGTACGTATATACACAAAGAAAAGTATAAATCTGGACCAAAATGTGCGCTATTTCATTTCTGGCATTCAGTTTAGTTTCTTGCCTGATTACAAGCATTGCCACAAGATATTGTCCTCATAAAATGGTGGATTTCAATTGATTCCTTAGGGAGATGTCTCACTGACCAAATTAACGCAATTTGAGGGCAGAATATAATTTTTTTCTATTTGAGAATGTTATCAATCTTTGAAGCTCTACTTGTTCGGTTCAAACCCAATGCCCACTTGGAAAGGAATCTAACAAAACAGTGCTCATCATCATCATCATCATCATCATCTGCCATTAATCTTACTTGGCTACTATATCCAAACGGAAGGTTCGTGCAGGTCAACAGTACCCTTTTTCTTTTTTCCTTTTTCTTCTTTTGCTAAGCTTTTAAGATGATTCTTTCATCCATCATGTTTTTTTAAAAAAGGGTTATGAAGGTGGACAAACTTCCCACGTGAGTTCGGCCCTACCTTCAATCTCCATGTAAATGTTTTGGAGAAAAAGTGGCTTCTACCTTGAAAATTTAGAGCTCGGATCTTTTATCTCTATGTACCATACTACCATAAATTCGATCGTGTTTACACGTATATATTGTCAGATATGTGTGATGAGAATTATCGGATGCACGCTATACTGTACCTGATCCACTTATGACAATTTGAGTGAGGCCACCTCTTATAATCTAAATATATTGATGAAAAAATTATAATCTAAACAATTTTAAATTCACAATGTTTAGATAAAGAAAATTCTGAAATATTATTAATGAAGTCTTTGTTTTATATATATATATATATCTATATATATATATATATATATAGTAAAAAGAAACTAAGAGAACCTAAAAAGAAGACAGAATGACACACTTTAAAGATTACGAAGAAAAAAAAATTGAAGATAAAAACATAATTACTAAAAATAAATATATAAATATATATATATATATATATATAACAATGGATTTTCCTTTTATGAGTTTTTGGGCCAGTGGGCTACTGCCTAGGTTGGACATGAAATATTTAAAAAGATTGCCTACACCGCTATCCAGAGCAGAGCCCGGTAATCCAATCAATTTAGTGGGTCAAACAGCCCAATAACCTGATCCATTTTGTCGGTTAGTTTTTTATTGCTAGTCTTACAATAGTTGATGTTACATTCTACGTCTTGTAACCCATCGTTGTAACTTGTAACCCATTTCTACAACACATTCTTGATTAAACCAGGATATTTTTTTATATGCAAAAATAAAAAAATAATATATATTTATATATATTAAAGTATTTGAAGGTACAAAAATTTTCATTTTAAACCACCAAGGGCTGCTCCAAATAGAGTATTTCATATCTTCTTTTAAATAAAATAAAAAAATATAAATAATAAATGAAAAAAGTGAGGCGAAACAAGTTTTGATTTATTTAGGTGCACTCTATGTCTAGGTAAATTCTATTTTGAAATAAAAAGATTAAGATGGCAAGTAAACAAATTTAGCCCTTCCTCTCTATCGCTTCCATTGACAAAATATTTTGTTAGATTTAACTAGATTTATTTATTTATTTTTACTTCTCTTTATTTATCAATAAATAATATATGAATTGAACAAAAACAAATAACGAATTAGTTCATTAAGTTTAATACGGATTATTAAAACAAGCTTTATGATAAATATATCTCCTTATCTACCAGGGTCTTAAGTCCGAGTTTAAGCTCTATACAATAAATTAGTTAGAAAAATAATTTTTAAAATTGATTAAATGAGTCTAACACGTACGAGTATAATTTTATAGTCAGTTTAAACTTTAAACTCTAATATCTCCATTATTTAGAGTTGGATTTTATTTTATTTTTTAACGAGAGAGTTGGATATTTTATTTAATAAGAAAACTATTTATATTTTACATATTTAACCCATCGTCTTATCAAATTACCACTTTATTCATTTATTTATTTTTCACAATATTCATCAAGTTACTCAAAGACGTTATTACCTTTTTCCGTAGACACAAGAAAAAGAACCATTTTTATTCCGCGTCTCTGCTAAGACGGTTAAAAGACGGCGCGAAAGGGTTTAAGACGGAGGGAGTGAAGAGAAAAATGGGGAGCAACGCCATGTTGGCAGGGCTTCAATCGAACCCTAACCCTAACAAAGTCCTCTTCAGATTTCGCATAGCTACTATACAGTTTGGTCCTCCGTCTCCGTCTCCGTCTCCGTCTCCGTCTCCGTCTCCGTCTCTCATCAAGGTACACCTCTTTTCCGATCCTTCTACAGTTCCTGCTATGAATCATGTGATTGGATACGACTAATATAGTATCGTTTCGCATTACAGCTCCAAACGCACTACAATTGCGCTTCCTATTGTACTAGTAATAATAACAATTTTGTTCGATTGGCCTCTCCTCAAGGGTGCGTCTATTTTCATACCATTTCATAGATTCTTAATTTTATGTTATTTGATATGTGAATGTCGTTCTTATTTACATTGTTTCGTGGACCCCCTTTTTTTTTAAAAAAAAAAAAAAAAAGTTACAAGAAAAACTGTCTTAGTCTCATGATCATTGTTTCCAATTGATATTTGAATACTACAAAAATCGTAATGTTACATGTGGATAAATGAATGGATTTGAGTTTGATGGTACACTTGGATAAATTGATTGATTTGAATGGAAGATTGGTTACTGTAGCTGGATTAGGAAGCAAGGCATGATTATTATTATGATTTTTGTATAAATAGAATCCTTGCACCTTTTTATTTGGAAATTTGGAATGATATGCAATGCATTGGAAACTCAATTCAACAAAGCATTTTGGAGTCAGCTACATGAATCCTTTCTTGCCATTCCACTCTATCAAATGCCATAATCTTAGTTAAACCACATTTTATCTCCTACACTACATTCAAATTTTTATTCTTCTCCTTCTTCCTTTTTTTTTTTTTTTTTTTTTTTTTTTTTTTTTAATATGCTAATATGTGGATATTATATATTGACTAGTTTTTGTTACCACAATAGTGTAACATGTGAATTGGCCGACATAGATTGGGACAACCTCGGATTTGGGTTTACGCCTACTGATTACATGTATGTCATGAAATGTTCTGAAGATGGAGTCTTTTCTCAAGGTGAATTACAGCATTTTAGCAACATTGAATTGAGCCCTTCTTCTGGAGTCTTAAATTATGGGCAGGTTATTGCTTTAAACTTTATGTTACAATGCTGTTTAATTATTTGCTAAGATATTTACTAAAAAGGTCTTCAAATGGAATATGCTGAAGTAATTGAAAACTTTGATTAGAATCTACCTTTCTTATTACAAATTTGATTCCCCTTGGTTTTTGTGCCCCCTTTTTGTTTCAAGCACCCAAAGGTATTAAATGATATTTCCTTCTTTGATTCAAGTCTAGGATACCCAAGGGAATAAATTATATAGTTTTTTTTTTTTTTTTTTTTTTTTTTTTTTTTTTTTTTTTTTTTTTTCCGAGTTAACTGGCCATTTCCATTTCTTCTAGGTTCGTTTATGTTTGAGGCCTTTTGTTGGATTTATGTTTTATAGTAGAGAGTCTTGGTTACATGTGCACTTTCATCTGAATTTTAAAATGGAATCTTATAGTGAGTCAATCAGATTCTTGTTTCATGAAATCCCATGTTCTATTTTCCTTCTATTAAATGTGACTGCTTTATTTTTTGTTGCATATTTAATTGTACCATGTATTAAACGTGCCCGCTTTTTAGGTGGTATGGTCGGGAGATGCACCGGTTAGAAGAGGAAGAGTTGTTTGCCTAGAAGGTAAGCAACAAAGAGGCTGACCAAAAGTTACATGGGATGAAGTAATTAAAAATGATTTTAAGAAACTAAACATCGTAAGAGACATGGTTTATAAATAGTGGAAAGAAAGAATTCATGTGGCTAACCCCATCCATATGGGACAAAGGGAAGGATGATGATAATGTACTTGTGATGCAGTTTCATAATTTGGGAACTGGGGCTTAGTTTTCTGTTCCTTTTTTTTTTTTGGTGAAATTAGTGAATGTCACCCTGCTATTGGCTTCATTTTCTCTTTTTGGGTATTTTGTTAAGAAACCTCCAATTTATATTATTCTATTGCTTCTTGGACGCTGTAGAAGATCTATATTATATCATAAGTGAATGGTGGTTAAATTGCAGTGATTGAAGAATAAAGAAAACGTGAACATCTAACTGATCTATTTGAACTTGTGGATGAGTTTGATGTAGGAGCAATTGTTTTAAATTAAGATTACCTATGATTTTGTAGTTTGTATAGCTGTAGTGATTGCTGTTCATCTATCATGTGACAATCACTTTCCACATGCATTGTAGTGTAGAACTGCGGTGACAATGTTCAAGCTAAAGTGGTTCAGTCCTTCTATTTGATTTTGTATTTTGTTCATTCAAGATATAAATCTTCATCTAGGATTATATTCAAGGTCTATTTATTTATTTTTTTCTGGTAAGGTTTAAGATCTTACATGTATGTTGTGGCACTGGATAACATGTTGTTGTGACTGGATAACATGTTGTTGTGAATGGATAAATGGTTTGGTATTCCTATCTACAAATACTTGCTTACCGGAAACAAAGAGGTGTTTTTTGAATGGTAGTTCCTAAAGCAAAGAGGGAACTTATTTTATTCATTTGTTTATTTTTTTTGGTTAGTGAAATTAGACTTGGGCTATGAAGAGGGATAACTTGAAGGTTTGCTTGGTTTAGCACATTGCTAGACTCCTCTTTTGATTTCTTCTGAGAATCTAGGCTTTGGGGAGATGGGAGAATGATCTGCACACTTTCTTGTTCTACATATCATTGTTTTCCGAAGTGATTCATTTTGTCGTTTCATAGAAAATTAAAGTCTATCAAATGAACTTCTCCTCACACATGCATAATATGCACACACACTTTTTGTTGATTTTCAGTTTCAGTTGGAGATGCATTTTGGCTAGCTATGATGATTCAAATTTGTTTTCTTTTTCCTACTAGGAGAAATTATTTTATGATGCAAAGGACTAATTTGTGGACATTCTTATTATCTTTTACGACATATAACAAAGTTGAAGGTTGAAATGTACATGAAAAGTTTCATCTTAATTTTGCTTTATTATGCTCTAAAGAAATTTTACTCAATAATACACCTTCAACTTGTAGTTGTCACAGTTTCAAGAGAGTTTTGAATGATTCTTTTGTCGATGGTGGACTGGTTCTTGTTGTTGATCTCAAATAGCTGTTGGGAAATCATTGACGTTTGGTTTCAATCAATTCGCATGAACTTGTAACATCAGTTTTCATCTAGGTTATGCTCATGGTTTTAAGTTGTGGACGTGGTTGGGATGTATGGGATACAGAATGTAATGGGTGCTGGTAAAGGTATTGGGACTGCAGTTGTGAAATTTTTTCGACCTTGCACACTCATGCAAGGTTTAACAGGCGCTATGTCTATGTGATTTTAGTTAAGTAGATTGAGGAAAAAAAATAAAAAAATTGTGTTGGCCAACAAGCTTAATGGGGTGGGGGGTCTCGAGTGAGATGGGGTCTTGGAGTGAGGTTAAGTTAAAGGAAATATCAAAAGAATCAGACTTCTCCATAGTGAAGCCACTGTCTTTGTTTTCCAGGACTAGACTATATCTAATTCATTTCTTTCCCCAGCTACCTACTTAATAATGCTTAAGGCTTTTCCTTTTGTTTGAAAGAATATGCTTATGATATAGAAATTTCACATAGGCATATCTTCTTCAAAGAGAACGCACACTAATATTTTAGAAGAGTCCCTCTTGTAAGTAGAAGCACACCATAAGTGAAGTTATCACTTTTGGACCACATTAGACACACTTGTTTTGTAATTGCTTAATCCTTTTGTCTCTCAGGATTGTGGCTACTGCAAACTTTTCAGTCTTATATTTCGTAAACAACTAGGAGACAGTTAGATCAAATTCTCATAGCATTAGTTGTATAAACTAAATTAAGACTGTCCTTGTATCAATCATTGCTTTCAATAATTAAGCATGCCCAAGGTTTCATTGTTAACTCGCTCTCTTGGAAGCTTGTTTGCTATGCTATGTTGTTGGGATATTGTTAAATTTCTTATATACTTCTATTATAGGTATACTTGGTCATTGTTTTGGTTGCGTCTGTTAAAAGCTAGAACTATCAAATAGTTATATTCTTCTGTATCCGTTCTTAGGGATTATTTGAAGGTATGAAAGCGTATAGGAAACAAGATGATAAGATTTTACTGTTTCATCCTGAGGAAAATGCATTGCGTTTTAGGATGGGTGCAGAGCGTATGTGCATGTCTTCACCAACTGTTGAACAGTTTGTGGAAGCTGTAAAGCTCACTGTATTAGCAAACAAGCGATGGGTAATATACAGCTAATAGTTTGTGGTATGATAAATCATTTGGTTATTGGTTGTATGTGTTTTATTATCGATTCATCTAATTCAATGTTCCATTTCAGATTCCGCCTCCACATAAAGGTTCCTTATACATAAGACCATTGCTTATAGGCAGTGGAGCTGTTCTTGGTCTTGCACCAGCTCCTGAGTACACCCTTTTAATCTATGTTTCTCCTGTTGGAAACTATTTCAAGGTTTGTCATGTTGTTGCAGTTAATGTTTGTTGCCATTCAAAATAATGCTGTATTTTCTTGTTAATTGTTACCCTTAGTGTTGGATTATGTTTCAGTGATCCGCTTTCATGAGCATTGTATATGCAAATACACTTGCAACATGCTTTTTTGCTTCTGAATTTGTTCCAGCCACTGATGTGTTTTCATAATCATATTTGACTTTTGATCTTGTTCAGAGATATGGTTTCCTGCATTAGGTTCACCCTAATGCTTCATCGTCTCTTTATCATCTTTACATATTTCTTTGATTCATTCTGTGCCACAATCTTATAATATAATATTTCTGTATATTTAATGCCAGGAAGGATTGGCACCAATAAATTTGGTAGTTGAAACTGAACTGCATCGGGCAACACCTGGTGGTACTGGAGGTGTGAAGACTATAGGAAACTATGCTGCAGTAAGCTTGCAATACAATAACCGTTTTATTAGTATACTAATATCTAAACTGCGCTTGTAATTACTGTTGTCTGAAGTCTTAGAATCAGTTTATTTATATTTTTATGAATTTATTCTTCCAACAGTCAGGTTAATCAGTCTCAGTTACAACCCTTAGAAACAATTGCCCTTATTTTTCTTTGGTTTTACCCCCCCTTTCTCACACACACCCCACCAATGGTTTCTTTATTGGTTTCATTCACAAAATATTGTTTGTAGTATTTTTCAAGTATGAGGGCTATAGGCTAATTAAAAATTGAGACTTCTTTTTTTGATGAAGAATTTATTGTTGTTTCATTTATTTTCTTCCTTCTTTGCCCCTTGCCTTTTCCATTGTACTCAACAATTCTACAAAATCTTATTTAACAACTATTTATGGTCAGCTACAAGATTACTTATTTGCAGCGCTGTTCAATCTTAGACTGTGTTGTGTGAAACCAATGGAAACCCACTAGTGGAACATGGAAATATAAAGTCATGGTTAACCTTTTATCCAGGAAGATCTTTTTTTTTTTTTTTTTTCCTTCTTATGACTTGGCTGATAATTTGTTTTGGCTACACACACACAGATATATATTATATATTTAATTTTTAATTTTATTTATAGGTTCTGAAGGCTCAGACGGATGCAAAGGCCAAAGGCTATTCTGACGTTCTTTACCTTGATTCTGTCCATAAAAGATATCTGGAGGAAGTATCTTCTTGTAATATTTTTCTTGTGAAGGTACACCCATTTTGAACTAGCTGATGTCGTTCTCTTCTCATTATTTTGGTTACTGAGATGAAAACATGAAATTATTGCATTTTAAGAAATTCCATTTTGTTAATGCACTGGTGAGATTTGGACTGTAACCGTGTTTTGTTAATATGCTGAGACTATAAAGTTTTTAAACTATAGTCATGTTGTGATTAATTAAATTGACACCAGATTGACATTCTACTCCAATAGACATATGACTTGAGAGATTAAAATGAAAGTTCATACTCCAAATCACTGCAAATTGTTGATTTGTCTGACTTCTTCCCCTTCACCCCTTCAATTTCCTTGTCATGCAAATGAAAGGAATGTGCCCTAATGGTTTAGATCTTACTTGAACTAAGTTGCTTTTCTTATAATCAGAAAACAATTGTCTAATGCTAGAATTCTTTTTGATTTATATATTTAACTACAAAAAAAAAAAAGAAAAAAAAAGATGAAAATGAGGGTGGGTGGTCATAACCTAGAGGTGTGAGGCAACTTAAATCTGTTTAAAGACCATAACTTCAGATGTGATTGACTCTCTTTAAATAAATAAGTTCTAAAATTTTTCTTCTTCTTCTTCTTCTTCTTCCTCTCTCTTCTCCTCCTCCTCCTCTCTCTTCTACTTCTCTCTTCTCCTCTCGTCAGAATGTCGGATTTTTTTTTTTTTTTTACTCTCCTTCTTTTCTTCTTCTTCTTCTTCTCTCCTCCTTCTCTCTCTTCTTCTCCTCCTCCTCTTCTC
>JAOTQH010000002.1:1309105-1319307 GCA_025631255.1 Cornus kousa | reverse complement strand
TATTTGAAGCATGTAATCCTAATTAGTAAAGCGTTAATTGACCATACAAGTTTCTTAAGAACTTTTTCATTGGAGCCTTAAGCATTGGCGGCTGTGCTAGAAATTTACTTTATTTTAACTAAAATAATAAATAGCAAAAGAGGGATTTTTTTTTTTAATTTTTTTTATTCTTAAAAATTTTGTGCATGAGACTTGTTAAATAAGAAAAAAAAACACACGTGTCTTTTTGTAATTTTAAAATTTTTACTATGTAATTGTTGGGCAAATGGGGTAGAACATAAGGAGTTTTTTTTGAAATCTTTTGTGCATTTTTTAAGAGTTCGGTGGGAAACTTTTATAATTTTTTAAAATTTGTGTATAAAAAATACAAATAGTAGAAAATTTTAGTGCTCCAATGGACCGAACAGACGCATAGGACCGGAACAATACCATAAAACCAAACTCTTTTTGTCAACAAAATTGTATTTTATGCGTCATTTGAGTTCTATTTAAAATTTGTGTGTAAGTAAAGCAATTAACAAATGAAAATAATAGATTCATCTCAAATATTTAAAATAAAATAAAATAAAAAAACATAACATTTTGGTGTAAGAGTAGTGTGTGTTGGAATTAATAGTTGATACATTCGTGCGGCTTGGCCCAAGCAAATACATTACCAACTCATGCAGAGACAACTTCTGTGCTAGCTAGGGTCACAGGTTTTCTGCAACAACGGACTATGGGGTCTTATATGGTTCGTCTTCTTATTGATGAGTATCTATATATATATATACACACACACTTACAACATACATACAGTATTTCATATTAGTTCAAAGAATTAAGCTCCTATTCTACCAGAAACAGATCAATTTCAAGGCGCAATCATATTGATACCGACCCACATATTTATATATGAAAAATGATTCTTGTTAGACATATTTTTTTAATTTGTCAATTATTCAATAAATAAGAAAATAAAAATAGTCAATTAAAAATTATTCGGCTAGACAATTCACTACAAGTGTTCAGTGTGAGTATTACTATTTCATTATATACATATTATACAATATTCAATTAGTGGTAAGTCGGGATTCAGACTCTAACTCAATTTAATTACCAAAGCAATTTTTTTTTTTTTTCTCCTTCTGAATGTAGTGTGACATGCTACAATTTTTGGCAAAATTCAAAATGATGTATTTCGTAATTGAAATAATTTAGTGGTGAAAGTAGTAGTAGCAGTAGAAGAGGACTTACTAATAATAAAAAACTACAACGCATATATATACCTGGTGTGATATAAGTGAGTCCCATCAGGCACCCTGACTAGCCTATAGTGCCTACAAGAAGTTCACGGGAATTAGATGAGACGTGCTGTGTTGGACCCCAACACCAACAGGGTATATATATATATATGCATGTATGAAATACAAAAACAGCCCCACCACCTCACACCCCTCTACCACCGTCCCCATTGACAACTACATACACACCTCGTGCCACCATCCACCACCACTGTCCCCACTCACATCTCTATCTGACACTCAAACACAAGAGTTTCTTGTCACTATATATGCCTACATGACTAGTCATGTAACAATATATATATATATATATATATATATATATATACATGTGACATGAAAATTAAACTGATTGTGAGCAGAACTTCAAATCTTAGTAAAGGCCTATATATATATATATATATAAAAAGTCAAATTGCTTTTCTCTAAATATGTTTGTGCAAAGCAATTTACAGCCTTCGAAAACATAGTTTTTTTATCCGTCTGTACCATCGCTGTTTTTGGACCATTTGAGCTAATGTATGCCTAATATGGACCACCGAAATATAGTACATTTTGTTCTTGTTATTGCCAAGGACATGAATGAATGCCTTAATGTGATGGTGTGATGATTGATCATCATTCATGATTCAAGAAGTTCATTCGTGTTTAGTGATCGTAACATGGAAATATACTTTTGTTAAGCTACTTTTGTTAAGCTCTCGGGACCAAGAGATGGTCTGTAACATCCATACATCAGAGAGTATTGTCACTGCTGTTACGTATAATTAAGGGCATTTGTAAACGTTATATTCACTCGTACGAGTTACAAATCTCTTATTTAACTTTATATATAAAAAATTACAAGTATCCTATCTTTGATATTTCGAGTTTTGAAAATAAAGCTAATTACAACCGTTTCTCAAAAACTAATAGTAGAAAATTGAAAGCCTAGAGCTCAAAGCTGTAGTTGTTATGTCTTCGCATGGCTATATATATATATATATATATTTCTCAATA
Source organism: Cornus kousa (assembly GCA_025631255.1). NCBI lineage: Eukaryota > Viridiplantae > Streptophyta > Magnoliopsida > Cornales > Cornaceae > Cornus > Cornus kousa. The sequence continues at coordinate 1,317,025 of JAOTQH010000002.1, read as the reverse complement.
GGTGTCCTGGGTTCATTGAATGACAATTTGTTTGACAAATTAAGATTAAACACATCCCTAACAATATGCACAGTGTCTGTGGGGATTGAAGACAAAGTAGGCCCAAACATTTTGTAGTCTCCCTTGGAGGATAGTTGTCTTCCAAGTACGGCTATATATTCCCTTAATCTGTATACCAACTCGTGTGTGGGTGTTTGTTCCAATGCTTACATGTGTCATAAGCGATGTTAACTGGCTGTGAAGATTAAAATGGTTTATGAACCTTGCATTTTCATTAATTAATGGATCGAATGTAGGAGTAATTTAATTAATTGGTGATATCATATCAGCAAAACAACACGATATCTGTATGTTATATTGTAATTGAACACCTTGATATCCAAAATAACATAACCAAAATCCGAATGGATATGAGACGGTTGCTCCTTTTAGAAATTCAATGAAACCCTATATACAAGGATGTAATGACATATATATTCATGCTTAGTTGGCCTAGCATGTGTAGCAACACCTTGTGTTGTGAACCAGTGATTTTAATAGTTTTGGGCATGGGGTGAGAGAGCATTGGACCACATCCATTTATTATTCATTCCCACCTCTTTTTTCCATCTCATAGACGCCGCTCCTCACATTTGTTGCTCTCACCATGTACATGTGAAAGGTATATATGCAGAGAAATGGTAACTATGTAATGAAGATGTTTAAAGAGAACTCAGGCACTTCCATTTTGTAACATTCCCCAATTGGCAACCACTTAATTCCATCTTAAACAGATTCCAATAATTCAACTGTCTGTTAGGGTTTCATGTGTTGTCTCACTGGTCCCTTTAAGGGCCAGGGCATTGATGTTCTTTTTGTTTTATTCTTTATACACATTTTTTCAAATAGTTGTTGCAATCGACATTGATAATAATTACTACACTATTATTTACCAATTAACTTGTGAGGGAAATGGTTCAAACCGAATAAATTAAGGCCTTTGATGGCCTAAAGTGGGGACCCATCAAATGCCTTGATGCATTCGGCATAGGCCAAAGTACTCCGTCAAAATATCTTGATTATTAGCAAAATATGGTGAGGGATTCAACTTTCATACCGATTCCATCCGAGCTCTCTTAACTCAAAAATAAAAGTGTCTATCTTTGACCAGAAAACCATTACTCGATTATTAGACAATGCCCCGGAGATTTATTGAACAACTATTCGTTATGGCGCGAACTCATCAACAACCTGAAGTAAAAAAAAAAAAAAACAGCAAACCAACCTTGGAACAAATATTCTTAAAATGGAAGGAAATAAATCAAGAAGGTAAAAGCTAGCTATACACTTTTTGCAAAAAATGAAATTTGAGTTTCATGTTGTCTTACTGGTCCCTTTAAGGTCCAGGGGGCATTGATGTTCTTTTTGCTCGTTCTTTATACAATTTTCTAAATAGTTGCTGCAATCAATAGTACTGATAATAATTACTTCTACCATTACCAATTGGTCCGTTGATGGACTTCTCCTTTCTCACATGAGAATTGAGGAGTATTTAGTTCCATATTAATCAATTTGTGAAATGTTGGTGAGTTAGAACGAATAGGAAAAAAAAATTTTAAAAAAAAAAAAAACAAAAAAAAAAAGAAGCAAAAACAAAAACAAAAACAGTAAAAGTATTCCTAGCACCTACGGCTTACGGTCACCTATCTGATTGGTTGATGTTTTTCTCAACCAGCTGTGGCCAGATAACCTCAGGAAAGAAAGAGAGGGGAAAAAAAAAAATTTGTCAATGGAGACTTATTGAACTACTGTTAGTTATGGTACAAACTCAACACCACAAAATATTACTGTAGAAAAGCTTGTGACAAAAGTTGTAATACAGTATTATTTTTACTATTTTGAAATTTGTTTTCTTTGCAAAAAACCAAAAAATAAAAAAAAAGAAAGGAAGGAGGGAAATCAATAAGAGTTTTCAGAAGGAATACATAAACCATATTTCACTGTTACTACTTTTATTTTTATCAAAAGACAAAGGGCGATATGTAAAACAAAACAATGAAAAACAGGGGGATAAATGTATAATGGACATATCATTGGGCATGCATGCTCAGCATAGAAAGTGATGTATCAGCTGGCATGAAACTTCCCCACACAATCCCAACTCCATTAGTGAAGAGCATGTTCTTTCAACTGCCACCTATAACTATAAGCAGTAGTTGGAAAGAGCTCATTATGAACTTATCATACAAATCAGTTTCCGCGACATAATAGGGTTGGCACTCCAATGACCTACTCAAGCTAGCTACTGTGTGGTCTTCTTCTTCTTCTTCTTTTATTTATTTTTTATTTTTTATTTTTTATCTTCTTCTACTTTTCATTTTCTTTTTGCCAATTCTTGTGATGGGCTACCAAAAGGAACGAAAAATTATCAAATTGAAATGGTTTTATGTATTAAAATTATAGAATTCAGTTTCTTGCTGATGAGATTTTGTCTAATTGTAATTTATCATCTATGATCATGTATCAAGATTCATGATAGTACACACAATGCCCTTAGTAGAATTTTATAATATTGCTAACAATTTTTAGGGTGTTAATTGAGAAATTATTAATTAGTATTAGACCATATTCACTTGATGGTCCAGTTCAATCAAAATTCATGTTATTTTTAATAATTTTGCAAGAGTAATTTTACAACTGGTGATTAATTTTGTTTTTTTTATACAAATTAAAAGGGTTATATTAGGTCTCCTCTTTAGAGTGTTTTTATCTATGATTGACATGTATGATATGTATAAAAATGGACACTTCTATCCTTTTTCTTTCATATATTATCTTATTAAACTTTTACTGAGTCTACATTTCTTAATTGAAGAGCTTTATTATGAACTTATCGTACATGTCTGTTTCTGCTACATAATAGGGTTGGCACTCCAGTGACCTACTCAAGCTCGCTACCGTGTGGTCTTCTTCTTCTTCTCCTATTTATTATTATTATTATTATTATTATTATTTGCCGTCTTCTTCTGTTTACTTTCTTTTTGCCAATTCTTGTGATGGGCTACCAAAAGGAACGAAAAATTATCAAATTAAAATGGTTTTATGTATTAAAATTATAGAATTCAGTTTCTTGCTGATGAGATTTTGTCCAATTGTAATTTATGATCTATGATGGTGTATCAAGATTCATTATAATATACACAATGCCCTTAGTATAATTTTATAATATCACTGAACAATTTTAAAGGTGCTAATTGAGAAATTATTAATTAGTATTGGATTATATTTACTTGATAGTCCATTTCAATCAAAATTCACGTTCATTTTTAATAATTTTGTAAGAGTAATGCTACAACTGGGGATTGATTTTATTTTATATACAAATTAAAAGAGTTATATTCCGTCTCCTCTTAAGAGTGTTTTTATCGATGATGTATAAAAATGGACACCTCTATCAGGGACAAATCTAAGAATTCATATGATGGGAGGCAAATTTATATAGAAGGTTTTTTTTTTTTTTTTCAATGGGGGGCAATTTCAAAATTTTATGAATATAAATGCAATAAAGTATACATTTAGGGGTATAAAATGCAATAATAATAAATTTTAGTCGGGGGATGCCCCCACTTAGCCCTTCATAAATCTGTGCCTGTTTATGTGTACAAAAGACCAAGAGAGAGAAATAGGTTTCCACGCTTTGGTTATTGCAGTTTAGCATATTTTTCGTTCCGCAAAAAGGATCTCAATGTTTAACTTAATTTCTATAAGTTTTACAATTACAGATCAAGATATTTATATCTAACTATTTATTTATGCACGATAGATATGTGAAAATTATGAAGTTCTAAGATTTAAAATTCATGTTTATTTGTAATTAATGCTTAACACGAATTAATTAAAGTTGGTACGAGATCCTTTTTCTTTTTTATATTATCTTATTAAACTTTTACAAGTTTACATTTCTTAATTGAAGAGCTTTATTGGACTATACCATACGTATAGAAATATCTAATAATCTCCCGTTTTAGAAAGGAAAAAGCCTTTCTACAATCGTTCAAAGTATATCATTTATTATTTACGCCTCTCTCTCTCTCTCTCTCTCTCAATCTATAACCGGTTCGGTTCATACTATACTGTTCCGGTTCCAAAAAGAGATACGCTGAAGTAGGTATCTTTTACCCTGGAATGAAAATATCTTTCAAAAATATTTTCTTAAAAACCCCTGAAATAATGTTTCTCCTTTTTGATATATCACTTGAGCCTTTCCATTTTAAATTTTAATTAACAAAGCTCCTTATCCCAAAGATCCCACCATATTCGATCGATCCAACATAAATATCTCTGTTGCACCTCATGGGGCGGTTGAAATCAAAACTTTGAAGAAAGAGAACATTTTTAGTCTTGATGACTGTGCCTAAAACCTTATGTTTTAGGCACATTGGGAGTGCCTGGGTCCAAACTAATTTTTCTAGACATGTTAGGGCAAGGTTCCTTTGGCATATTCTTTATAACTTCCTAAAATATCAACTTTGACTAGTCAAGAAGGATGAGTTATTATAACGTTTTATGGCCCAAAAAGCACGGTGCTCTAATTCAACCGAGACAAGACAAATGAAAGGGCCGAAATTCTTGAAACAAAGACAGATGAATAAGTCATAGTACCCACGAGTAAATATTTGGTTTATTTTGATTATTTGATAATAATTTTAAATTTGATTTATCACTCTTTTTTAATGATAGGTTTCCCTTTCTTTTTATAAGCAAGAGGCTTTTCATATATACCAGCATCCTTCTTCTTTCTACTTTTAAAAACAAATGGATCCATTTTAATCGGATCATGGTTCATGGGTAATGCCTGCCCCATCTCACCCCCAAGTCAATTTGACTCGGTAAAGACTTTTGGCAAGACTGAACAGAATCTAGTTCAGAAGTTAATGGAGCCGACCGTTATATTCGCCTTTTTACTTTTCCAAATTTTCTTACTATTAATAAATATTTTTCTTACTCTCTCTCTATATATATCGATATTATATACATTGAATGTTAAATATTGTAGGAGTATTAAATTCTCAAATAAAATCTACATTTCAAAACTGGATCCAAAGAAAGAAGACCGTTCCTCGTCATTTGTGCCCACCCTTTACCACACTCCTTCCTACTCTCTCTCTCTCTCAATTTCTCAAACTATTCTGTCTCTCACAAACTCCAAGTTGCTCCCCAAGACCTTACTCTCACAGCAAGTCCGACAACGACGTCTTTGGAATTGATCACGTACTCTTCGCTTTCTCTCTCTAGATTGCAAACGAGAGGACTGTAAATATTGCGAACTTGAAAGAGTTGTAGATATATAGAGAGAGTAGAGAGAGAAAGAGAGATTAGCTTGGGTTTTGGGCAACAATGGTTGCTGGGAAAGTAAAACAGGCAATGGGTCTCCAAAAATCACCTTCCAATCACAAACCAGACGCCTCTCCGAAGCTAACATGTCCCTCGCCCAGCTCGGGTGCCAAGGTAACCCAGAAGGGGGCTATGTTCTCTCGCTCATTCGCCAATTACTTCCCACGCTCCTCCGCTCAGGTCCAGCCTCGGCCGCCGGACGTGACGGAGCTCCTCCGTCTCGTGGAGGAGCTCCGCGAAAGAGAGTCTCGCCTGAAAACACAACTCCTAGAACAAAAGCTTCTAAAGGAGTCCGTAGCCATCTTGCCACGTCTCGAACACGAGATCTCGTTGAAAGACGCAGAGATTGATCGCTCTGCGAAGAAAATCGAATGCTTGGAAGCAGAGAACGACCGATTGAGACAAGAATTGGAGTTTTTGCACTCCAAAATATCGGAATTGAAGGATTTGAATGAGAAGAAATTGAAGGTAATGGAAGCAGAGATTGCAGATTTGAAGAAAGCATTAACAGAGCAAAACAGAGTAGAATCCAGAGGACATTGGAACAATGAAATTACGGATAGTGACGAGTTGTCATCTTCGCAGAGGTTCTTTCAAGGTTTGATTGATGGGTCTGTGAAGTCAAATCTGATGAAGAACATGAGAAAAGGGGCGAAATTTACCGACATTGGTGCGAGTCCTGAGAGTAACACCAAGAATGTGGTTGTGGAAACAGAGAGGCCAAGACATTCTCGTTGTGACTCAGAAGAAATAGCAGAGATCTCTGAATCTTCTATTTCAGTGAGGTCTCGAGTGCCTAGGGTTCCGAAACCACCTCCAAGACCATCTTCTTCTTCGTCTTCATTGTCTTCATCTTCATCTTCCTCACACGGTACTTTAAGCATATCAGCGGAGAGAGCATTGAATGAATCGTCAACGGTTCCACCTCCGCCGCCAGTGAAATCGGTGCCTCCGCCTCCCCCTCCGCCGCCTCCAATGGCTGCGCCACCTCCTCCTCCGCCACTACCGGCGAAGGGAATGAAGTTTGTTCCAACAAAGGTTAGGCGGGTGCCGGAGGTGGTGGAGTTCTACCACTCTCTGATGAGGAGGGATTCTCGGCGGGATTCCGCCGGCGGCACATCCGACTCTCAGGCGACGACGGCCAACGCCCGTGACATGATCGGAGAAATTGAAAACCGGTCAGCTCATTTGCTCGCAGTAAGTTTCAAACTTTCATCCGAAGTCAGTTTTTTTTCTGTATTTACGATAGTGCCACTGACTTTATATCAGTCTGTCAGTGATAAGGACCACTCTTCTTTACACTTTTTGGATTATATGTTTCTGCCTTGTATTTTAAGGCACTGTTTAGATTCGATAATCGAACTGCTAAATTACTAATTCAAAAGGCTGTAATTTTGATGAGAAGGTAAGGGCAAATTTGAATTCTTGGCTTGAGGTCAGAGCTCATTAACAAATGTACTAATTTTTAGATAGTATTTAGGTCATGATTGTCACTAAACAATCCAAATAATACTATTGTCTGGTCACTTATTTAATTTTGTTTTTAATTATTCATTATTGTTATGTTAATTACAGATCAAGACGGACGTAGAAACACAGGGTGATTTCATTAGGTTTTTGATCAAAGAAGTTGAGAATGCTGCATTCAGAGACATTGAAGATGTTGTGCCTTTTGTTAAATGGCTTGATGATGAGCTCTCTTACCTGGTACATTTACTTTGAAAGCGCTCATTCATTGCTTATCAATTTTACTTAATAATTGGTATACGGAGATTTATTTGATAACTACTAGTGTAAAGAGGCACGTAGTTGTGAAGGTTCTCACGTCATAAAATATACGTACGTATATATATATACCTAATAATTTATTCATAATTTCATGGCATTGCTTCAATTGTTTTCTTCAGGTTGATGAAAGAGCAGTGCTGAAACACTTCGAATGGCCGGAAAAGAAGGCCGATGCATTGCGGGAAGCAGCATTCGGGTATTGTGATCTGAAGAAACTTGAATCGGAGGCTTCATCCTTCCGTGACAACGCTCGCCAACCTTGTGGCTCTGCTCTCAAGAAAATGCAGGCTTTGTTTGAGAAGTATAAGAATTTGCTTAAAACTATAATTTTCAAAGTTTCATTAGTTGTGCTCATTTTTGTGCATATTAACTAATTTTTCAATTTCTGTAATTAATAATAATACAGAATAGAGAATGGAGTTTACAATCTCTCTCGAATGAGAGAGTCAGCTACTAAGAGATATAAAGTATTTCAAATTCCAACGGACTGGATGCTTGACACTGGATTCGTTAGTCAGGTAAATAATTACTGTCTAAATTTTGCTTCTCAAGTTAGTTTTGGATTGACTATAAATTTGTCACTCATTTTTTATAAGGAATAATTAATTAATTATAAATATATTCATCCTGTAAAATGCCATTTTGTAATTGATGTTGTGAATTCAGGTGATTCCTTTTAGTTTTAAAAAGTCAAGTCTTCTGTAAATTGTATTGGCACAGTCTGCTAAATATTACTCCCTCCGTCCCATAAAAAGTGTC
>JAOTQH010000002.1:1294532-1309005 GCA_025631255.1 Cornus kousa | reverse complement strand
AATAATGCAATTAAAGACTAAATTTAAATACCAGCACTACCCTTTTGAAATGAGGGGTATTACAATATCATAGGAGATAGATACCACTGAGTCCGTTAGCACCATAGCGGGGGCGAATCTGTCTTAAGGACATAGTATTCAATACTAACCTCGGTCCAGGTATTTATTATTTATTAATTTATTGCTTTATTTTGCATATTTAGTTAAATATATAGTTGCATATTTAATTAATCATTTATTAGCATATTGTTAATTACCTCATAGCATATCAGTATAAGGGTTGTTATATTTTAAATGTCACATGAAGCATATATTTTACCAACAAAAGTTGCATGTCTTGCATTCACATTTTCGTCCATCTTAATTCCATGACAAAGAACATTCATTCATTTTTGGCATGAGGATTTTTTTTGGAAAAGATGAGGGAGAGATAACGACGTTAAACATCGTTAGAGTATGATGAATTTTCCTTATTTCAAAACGGTGCAGTTTTTAAACTTTGATAAATTTTTCCTTATCTTAAAACGGTATAGTTTTCAAACTTTCTTTAAATTAATTGACATAGTTTAACACAAGCAGTAAATATATTTTAAATGTCACGTGTCAATCTGTAACGAATTCAACTTAAGATAATTTAGAGAATATTTAACTTAGAGGATCCAAGTCCCTCTCTGTTTATGAATCCTTATTTCATAAATTTTCCATGCATATATTATTTACAACTTTTGAATGTACAGTTTATGATATATGGATTTTTGAAGTTTGGGCTAATTATGATTTAAATAAAAAGGGTATTTTGGTACAAATATCCACTCTTTTTACCCCTCAGATAGTTGAGGGTGATTCTTTAGTAAAAAAAATTAGACAAAATTTATTAGAAAATGTTACAAGTCAAAAGGAGATTTTTGTACTTTACCCTATTTTCATTTAGTACGGCTGCAAGTGTTCGTATTTTGAAGACATTACAACCATGTTTATCGAATTATAATAATAAATTTAAATAAAAAGAAAAGAAATAAAAAGAATAAGAAAAGAAAGTTACATACCACATAAGAAAGAAAAGTTAAGAGAGAATTTTACAAATTAAAAATTTTAGGGGACATTATACAAAAAAAATAAATTCAGATCTATGTAAAAAAATTAATTATATGTATTATGCATGTACTCAACTTTCAAATATTGTTAGCATAATATGTCGTCTGACCAAATCTTCTCAAGCTGAATTGACTCCCAAACAATTTGCAATTACTTTTGCCTCATTCTAAAGTGGATTATTTCTCAGAAAAAGTTATAGCGTGACAAGTGTATGTATAGGTGGAAAAAAGAAAAGAAAAGAAAAGAAAAGAAATGTATGTATGGGTGATAAAAAATAATGGATGGTCCTTCTTTAAATTGGTTCATGTTGTAGATCTCCACACCCATGATCCAAAAGCGTGATAAAATTTTGAAACGTTGTGATTTTTTATCAGAACTCCTAAAATAAATTAATTATTATATATCATATATTCTTAAAAGTTAAAAGGATGATATAACCGAACGTCATATGATACTTTTAGGAAAATGACTAACTTAAATTTTTTTCGTAAAGACTTGAAAAATATGCTTAAAAAATATAAACTTGATTAATTAGTAGGGATGCAAGCTCATGTAGAATTAACCCCAAGTACGATGGTTCTGATTGACCTAATCTGGAATGGCTTAAATAAATTTCCGCCACATATCATTTTAAATTGCCAAAATTGTTGTAACACAATGGTGGGATACAAGACATGAAATCTAAAAGAGGTCTAAAAAGGATGGAGTTCCAATTGACCAATTTAATCATTCGATTAGAATATTATACTTGATTCTCATGGATAATTTCTACATATTTTCATTGTTAATTTTTAAGCTCAACATAAATTACATTTTTTTTTTTTTTTCCTACCTTCTTTCATTTTTTTGTGCTACGTACCCTTTAAAAAAAATAATAATAATAAAAAATATATATATATATTGCTCTCCAATTTAAAATTACTTTTTAAGATCGTCTAAGTTAATTAATTAGTCCAAATTAATACAATTGTTTGTTTATTACAGCAACATAAAGACGAGCTCCCCATAATAAATTTTGAAAGCAATTTACGATTTTATAGACCAAAAATGTTCAGATAAATTTGATAAAATCTTAGAAATTGCAGACTAAATGTTGAAAATCAGGTGTGAAACCCTTACTTGAGTAAAAACCCATTCATATGAAATTAAGACAAATATAATAATAACAATGAAATGCTTCTGTCCCAAGCCCTCAATAATGACCATGAGTGTCACATACCATCACTTCTATCAAATGTAACACTTTCTCGAAAGCATAATTTGGACAAACACAATAGTTATTTACATCATTTCGATTGAATAATGTTCGTCGACAAATTAGATCCAACTTCTGTCTCCACAATTCCTCTAATCGAGTGTCGCTCACACTCACTCTCATGTTCTATGTGTGTTTGCAATCTTGTTTCTATTCTATGGAGCACACAATCTTGTTTCTATTATGTGGAGCACTCCACGGGAGGTTCCAACTCTCACGCTCCACAATTTTTTATTATGTGCAACTTAATTTTGCTGCTCTTGCGTGCGCTTCTGTTCGCTGACTCTCAAAACACTTGGGCTCCAACAACCAGCCAGTGTTTTACATTGCTACAATACATCAACAATGTAATTAATTAAACAGCTTATATATTTATGTAACATCCCACCCAATTTAGTTCTCCATTTTTAGTCCACTACGAACAATATTTTTTATTGTCCTATACTTTTTTCGGTTAATTGTTAATGTTGATGAGGCTACATGCTTGTTTGGGGCCGGGAGCGACCGAAGTTGAAAAATCTTATGAGATCATTTTAATTTTTTCACCCGGTGACCTAAGAGTATCAGTCTCTTACCTCCCAAAGGGAAGTCAGGAGTTTAAATCTCAAAAGAGACAAGTGTGTTTGAGTACCAACTAAGAAGAAAAAAATAAAAATAAAAATAAAAATAAAAATAAAAAATAATAATAATAATAATAATAACAATAAATCATTTTGATTTTTCCTCTTACTTTTGATAAAAAAAAAGAGCACAACGCTGTCAAATATTGAAAAGGAAAATAGAGAGAGATGCAGCCAGAATAACAATATTGTTACAATATACCTGGTTTATTCAAACTAAATAAACATATACATATACATATACATATACATATACATACCCTCTCGTCAAAAAAAAAAAAAAATAAATAAATCATAATTGAAAGCCTGTAAATTTAATAATTAAAAAATCTGCAAACACCCTTCCATTTCCAGTAAGTTAGAAATACAAAAACTTGGTTCTCACGTTAGACTACAATGAGAGTGACTAACAACTATGAAAAAGATAAAACACAACAAAAAGAAGATTTAAGGATGGAACTTCACAAAAACGATAAGTGACAAAGAAATTACATTATCCATGAAATAAGATCAACACCAAACTAATAAACTCACAAGCCAAAAACAAGTAAACCTAAAATTTATTAGTACAATTAAGTTGCCAGGAAGACAGATCCATTTATTTAAGAGGAACCATACAACATATGGCATCAATAGTTTACCTCCACAATCTAAAATATGGAAAACAACAAATCAGACACCAAATCAGATGGTTTGTTGTATGCAACTGAAGTGCAAGAATATAGGTCATAGTCATGGGAAATAATAGATGCGACACCTCCAGAGATGAATAGAACAAAGATATATATATATATATATAAGCACAGATTACTGAGACTTCTCTCCACCCACTCCGGTTCTTTTGACAAAAACCACCTTGTATCCAACTTATATTTTCTAGCGAATTTAATAACAACATCCAAGGTATTTTAGATTACATGTTGGGCTGTCCAAGGAGGGCTGTCCAAGTGTGTAAAATCATCATTGATTTTGCAGCAAAAATTATTAAAATTTACTTTCTCATTGCGGACAAATCAGATATGTTCCATACACATGACCAGAAATTTCAAGGAAATTTCAAATATCCGACACCAGCATGCATCCACAACAAAAGCATCCACGCTTCTAAGGGAAAGCACAAAGGCGTATGTTTGAACTAGAAAACTTAGATGGTCTTAGAACGAGGGGGAAGGCACCTCTCTCCAATATATAGAAGAAACCTTAATTCCATTCGCCCGTGCTGAAAGGGCGCCAACAAAACCATAACCCCCTAGAATTTTGAACATTTGGCCTTGATAAAATCCCAAGACCATTTAACCAATAGGGGGGGAAAGTGAATAAATAAAGAAAAAAAAAGGGCACAAACACATACACATTGTATTTTAGCAAATTATTTTACGTGCAACTATGACTCAGATATACCACCAAATGGCCAGGAGCACACACCGCTCCAGCAAGGTGTGACAAAATTAAAACTACAACCAAGGTGTCTTGTTCGTGCCAAACACATATCAGACACTTCAAACTCTCACATTGCTCGTGCCAATTTGCCAAACACATATCAGACACTTCAAGACAACGTGTACAACTCAAACAATTTACATACTTGTGTTGCAGCATGAAAATACAAGCAAGTAAAGGGAAAAGGAAATACAACCTAAATAAAATCAGAGATGGGTAAAAATAGATGCAAAAAAGGAAAAAGTTCACCTACCATAGATAATCATCCAAATAGCAAACATGCATATTCCAAAGATATTAAAATATCCATAGATCCAAAGAGGAAAACTAATAACACTCAAAAGTCAAGAAATTCAGGGCCCCTTTGAATCCACTGCAACTACAGATTGAAGTAAATAAAGAGAATTCAGGTTCAATGCATCAATAGCCAACTGTAAATACAGCTAAACAGAACAGTGGGGAAAAAAAAAAATCAGGTTCAACAACCCTTAAAAAACAGAAAATTCAAGTCTTGCAAAATAGCCCTTGAAAAATCAGATTCAAACATCTGATTTGTCAAAAGGAAGAGAGAGAGAGAGAGAGAGAGAGAGAGAAGAGACAAGAAATAGAGAGAGAGCTTTAAAGAGAGGGAGGATGAGAAAATAGAGAAGCTTCTGAAGAGAGAGACAGGGGAGGGGGGCTGTCTTTACTCGCCTCTGTAGGTAGTAGAAAGGCACAAAGGCTGTGCCTGAGGCACCTACCACCCAGCACCTTTTAGGCACACCTTTAGCAACTATGGACCCTTCAGCCCATTGACTTCGATATTCCTCTTTTCCTTTGTTTTGCATCTGATATGGAACACTGTATTATAGCTAGTGTTATATAAATTTTATTTCTTTATACTAATATAGTTTTATTTTATTGTGTGAGGGTTTATGTGCTGGCTATCACGGGAGGTTTTGGAAGTTTTAAGTACTCAAAAGTAATTGCCTTAATTTTTCTATCTTTTTCAATTAGTTTTGAGGCTTGTTCATGTTGTAATTTAAGAATTCTTAATATGCTAATTATCTTTCTCATTCTGTATAATCTTATTATTCGCAATCCAATCCTAACGACCTCTACGATCCAACGTAGGACCCCAGTCTCAACAACCTTGATGTATGTGTCTGTATAATATTCCAAAAGAATAAATAATTAGCCCACATATAATGATGGGTAAGGTATTTTACAGACTTGAAAATTTTAAGTGCATATTTCCAAGAAATTAACATATATATAAAGATATATATTTTCTCACCGAGAAATCGTAGTAGCTGTGAAGCCTCAATTTTTATATCATAGACAAGTGCACATGGATTGAAGAATGTAAACACGAAGCAATGTTCCAGTTATAAACAAACAGAGACTAGTATGTGCACCAATTCTTGTCAAGGAAACAACAATTGCAAAACAGTTGACAGAAAATGTAATCTGCCTCATTATCAAGACATGGCCACAACAATTATTTCTCAAAGAGAATTCATGCATGAAACAAAATGACAAATAGAAAGAAATTCTTACTCATGTAACATAATATAATTATTAATGAAGCAACAAAGACCCATGTAACTGAAAGCAGTGTTCTTCAGTTACACACATTCAAAGACTCGTACGCCTCACTAATCCTTGTCATGGAAACAATAATTGCAAAGAACAAATGATAAATAAAAAGAAATACTTACTCATGTAACATAACATATAATTACTATTCACGTAAATATCAATAGGAATTATATTAAAGAACAAAGCAAGTTATCAAAATACCACAATCATATTTAAGTAAATTTAAACTAACTCTAGTAAACTTTAAATAACAGCCGTCACAAAAACCACAATTTAGAGGGGCAGATAGAGTGAAGCAGCAACAAGTATACAGCAGTCCATTTATCAACCAAAGATTTCAATGTCTGCAATCACCAAATCACCACAACCATTTAAAGCATTTGCGCCCAAGAATCTCTCATACACCTGAACCAAATACCCATTTAGAACTCAATCCATAATTCAACATCCAAACAAACAAAACAAGTTCATGCTAACAAAAAGTAAGATAGTAACCCAACTGTTGTATTATATACGAGTGTAGGCCTGATTCCAACAAATCTATCATAGCAAATGGGAAGCAAGCAGCCAATTTAATTAACTCAAATAATCATAAATAAATAAATAAACATAAATTCAATATAATCATGAAGCATTACAAAAGACAAGTTGAGCCAAGCAAATTGAAAAACATTATATTATATTGTAAAGAAAGGCAATGACAAACATATAAGAAGTAAACTAGGTGGGGGCAAAACATATCTTACACTCCCCAATAGAACTTGCAGAAGACATGTAGAAGTGGCAAACCCAAGTACAACCTCAAAAGCACCAAATCCGAATATGATTGCAATTTGCATGTATTCAAAGACAACAACCTTGAAGCCATAAATGTATTTCATGAAGAGAGAGCAAAAGGATACCACTAATGTTGACTTTACAAACATACCAAAAGTAAAAATTAAAATATACTACAATCTATTTAGAATAACAATATGCACAGATCAGATGAAAAACGATTGCTAATGTAGATTACAACGCTCAACCAACAGAACAAAACTGATGTATTACCAATAGGCACAATGGCAGAATTAACGGAAAAAGAATGTAATACTTAGCAAACAATAAATTAGTTAATGAATTTAATTCTTTACAGCCCAGTTAATAATTGAGCAGCTATGCCCTTCCCCCTCCCCACCAAAAAAAAAAAAAAAAAAAAAACTTTTAAGTACTGTTACACCCCCATTAATAATTGAGCAGCTCCATCCTACACTGGCAACACCCACCCAAACCCCATCCTATAATTTAGTCAGTTGAATGTGTCACAGCCTGACCTTAATGTAACCAATCTTACAACAAACCTTACACATTACTTGTCAGAAAAGTCTTATTAATTACATTATGATTATCACTTAAATTTCAACTAATGATTAGCCCTTAAATTTCAGAACTTAAATTTCATTTTTATCAAACAGCAACTAAGTTGTCACTAAAGCATGAACAAAAATAAGAAAAGGTAATAGACATGGTCAGATGCTACCCTTTTCAATGCCTAACCAAACCAATTAAGTATTAACGGAGTCGCTAATATTCTCTTCTTAACGCAGACCTATTTACCAAAAGAAAAAAGTAAGATGCTACCAATCACAAACTAAATAGCAACACTGGAGACCCATAAACAACAAGGTTAACTAGGCACAAAGACATAAATTAATACATAAGTACCACAGTAGATCAAGATGGGTGAGAATTTATTAACAATTGCTATTATTTGACATCAAAAAAATCCCTCCTATTTTTAAAAATTATTTTGCAATACCAAGAGAATTATCTAAAGTAAAACAGATATCTTCATGCTAAGATTGGATTCATAGATTAAAGAGTTCCATTCGGTGAACAACGAAACAAAAGAAGTTGGCTTACAAGCAAGACACAAAGACTAACCTTTGCATATGTGATCAATGTTACACAATATATTATCACATTTCTCCATGAAAAAAAAAAAAAAAAAAAACTCAAACTGTATTTTAGGTCTTGATGTGTGGTTCCACTAAATCATGAAAGAGGCAACAAAAGTAAACATTATGAACCACTACACAGTCCCATGTCAATCTAAACCAAACGAAATGAAAAACATACAAGGAGTTGTATGTCCTCTAAAATACCGCCATGATCACAAATACAACATAAAAGATAGCTAGCCCTGCCATCTCTCCACTCTCCCACCACTAACCCATCCAAAATAAGTATGTTAACAATGTAAATACACTACAATAGAGAAAAAATAAAGGAAAAACCCCAAATTGTTACGTGCCAATACAAAATAGTACCAACATAATTTTATGTCATGGCCCAAAGCTCATATAAACATCCTAGCTTGTATCCGTTTAAGCATACCCACCCCTAGTTAAAAGCCCTCTCAACTTTCAAACTTAAAGTAGATAATACAAACAATGTCCAAACAACAAACAACAGAAGTCGCTTGTCAAATAATTAGCAAAGTGGCCACGATTTATCAAATTTGAATGTATGAAGCAAGTCAAAAAGTCTAAATGGAAAGAATTCAGTGAGGGCAAGAAGCAAAATCAAAGAAACACAGAACAACAAAACAAAGACACGTCAAATTAACTCTTTCAGTGAGGGCAAGAAGCAACATCAAAGAAACCTTCTGAGACTGGCAGAGACACAGCACAACAAAACAAAGACACATCAATCTAACAAAGAGTTAACAATGACAGAACAAGTCCAGAACAACAAAACAAAGACCCATCAAATTAAGAAAGAGTTAACAGTGGCAGAACAGGTCCCACTAAGGAGTTACATCATGGTCAAACCAGATTTTTCAGATTGGATTTTATTTAGAGGGTTAGGCCCAAAATTTCAAACAATAAGAAACCACTTCAACCAATGAAGCAAGAAACATGATAGAAGCAATGACACCATTGGAAACAAGGGGAAAGAGTAAGGGAATGACCAAGGGCAATGGCACATGATAGGATGAGGAAAGACAACAAATAATGGAATGACCAAGGGGATATATTATGTCAAACAACATAGATAGGGATCAATTAAAGCCCAAAAAATAAATAAATTTAAAAAAACCAACAAAAATGTGCCCTAAGTAGCATAATCTTGGATACCTTAAATTCATTACAAATACAAGCATTCAGGTAACAATTCAGAAAATATTGAAAAACCAGAAGTTCAGAAAGCAGCATTGAGGTAAAAGTAAAACAAACAATTTGATCAACCACGATCCTGTTATCAATGCAAACAGGAAATGGTGGGAAGGAAATGGTGGGAAAAAAGGAAGGGAAAGAACTTAAGATACAAATAGGATTAAATACAATTTGTAAAGGGAAGAAAATGCAAAAAATATTTTCTAAAGAAGGAGCAAAATTTTTACCTTAGTAATAGGGTGGCATGCCCTGATACATCCCACCAGGTGGACCCCTAGGACCTTGCGATGGCTGGTGCACCTGGGTTGGATAGGCAGACGATGCTAAACCATAGTTTCCACTACCTGGGTATCCCCCAGAAGGCATTCCAGTGGAACTTGAAGGCAACCTATACATAGAAGACCCTGTATTGTTCAACCCAGCATACTCGCCAGAAGCAGACCCGCCAAACTGTGAACCGCCATATGCTCCAGCGCCATACCCACCACCAACTGGCCCATGGCTCCCGTACCCAGTACCACCAATCGACTGGGGATTTTGATGGGCCAGCGCCGGTGGGCCACCAGAGAACCCTCCATACGAAGCTAACCCACCTGGTACGCCGTAATTAGAACCTGGCACCGCCCCAGGAGGTGGCACACCAAGTCTATCAGCACCACCTATGTCACCCCCCATATTCGGGCCACCTGGCTTCCCTCTCTTCCCGTCGGCAGCCAGTTTACAAATCACCTGTTGCCCATCAATCACCTTCATTTGCTCGACGAGCGAAGCCCTAGCCCCTTCTTCGGTCTTATAAACAAAAAAAGCGAAGCCTTTTAACTTTCCCGGCTGTTTATCGAACCCTAACGGTCCCTCCTCAATCTCTCCGTAGATTGAAAAATAATCCAACAATCTCTCTGACGAAATCTCAAACGGCACATTCCCAACATAAATCTTTCGCAGTGAGACATCCACAACATTACCTGCATTCGCACCCGAATGCCCCAACGAAGCGAGCTGCGTCACGGTCATTCGACCGTCGATCTTCTTGCTCGGCTCTTTTAGGGCCAACGCAGCGCCGTCGACGTGCCGGAACGTGACGAAGCCGTAGCCCTTGGGTTTCCCCGTGTTCTTGTCTGTGATCACAATAGCCTCTTCGAGCTCGCCGAAGGAGGAGAAGACTTCACGGAGCTTCTCGGTGGTGGTATCGCCCCCGAGGCCGCGTACAAAAAGCTTGCGCTTGGCGGGATCGGCGTCAGCGATGGATCGGACGGCGTCGAGCACATCGCGGTGTTGGACGGCGGCGAATTTGAGGATGTCGAGGAGCTGGTCTCTGTTGAAGTCTCCCATGATTTTTAGGGCGACTTCCGGAGAGAGAACGTTCGATGGCGGAGTGGTGTCGTTGACGGCGTATGCGCTGCCGTTCTCGTCGGTCTTCCGCTTCTTGGTAGGATCCATGTTTGTTAAAACTGTCAGTGTGTGTCTTGTATGTGTTTAATGATTGAGAGAAGAAGAGTAAGGGGATGGTTTTAACAAAACCCTAACCTAGAAGTACAGAGGACGACACATCCGGAGCGACCAACTAGGTTAACGCAAATCTGGGCCGCCATCCATAAGTTATGGGCCTTCTCCCCCAATCCATCGGACCTTTGTTGTATTGTAGCACTTTCTATCTATGGTCTCTCCTGTTTGGTAAGTATTAAGAGCGCTATCAATAGTTTCTAAATTTAGTTGGTTTGAATGGGACTAGAATTTGAAACTATTAAAATTACTTTCTGAATAGAAGTTAAATATTTTAAGTAATTTTTTTTCATTAGTCAATTATATCTTTCTTTTTTTATTTTGTATAAAGATAATTGCACTCCATTCCTCAATAAAGTTATTATTATCAAATGTGGTAACATTCTATTAAATGAAATTATTCTAAAATTAGCAATATAAATTGTTACAAAATAATTTAATTATAAAAAATACTTCTTATAATGTGTCACTAAACAACTAACATATTTTTTACTGATTGCAATTTTCTCTTTCCGAGACCGTATTTGGTAATTATTAAGAGCGTTTTCAATAGTTACTAAATTTAATTCGTTTGAATGAAGCTAAATTTTGAAACTTTTAAAACTATTTTATGTTTAGAAACTGAAACATTCATTACTTTATTCTTCTTTTTATCTTTGGACTCTTTCCTAGCAATAAAGCTATTTTGCGGACTTGGACAAACTGTTGATGCATGACCTATACCACCACATGTCCAACATTTAATCCCAGTTCCTTTAGACTCATCTTCTCTCCTTTTATCTTGTCTCTCACTTCCTCTCGATGAAAAATCTCTATTCCTAAACCTTGACTCTCCCCCTTTCTTAAATGCATTCATCTTTTCAGACTTGATCAAATTTCTGAACTTCCTAGTGATAAGAGCAATTTCTTCATCAGACTTACTATTATATCTAACCACAAACTTGTAAGACTCATACTTTGAAGCTTTTAGGGCAAAGTCTTTAGATTTTTGGGAATTTCCATAGTACTTCATCTCATAGTTCTTAATATGACCTACAACCACATCAACTTGCATGGTATTGATGTTTTGAGTTGCTTGCAGTGTTTTAACTTTGATTTTGAACCTTCAGGGAAAGACCTAAGAATTTTCTTTTTAATTTTCTTATCTGTCACTTTATTTCCTGGGTTTCATAGGCCAAACACAATATGGTTGAGTTTCATGTAAAACTCATAAAAGGTTTCATCTTCTTCCATCTTAAGATTTTCAAATTGAAACACAAGCAACTTAACCTTTGAAGATTTGACTTCATCTGTACCCTCCTGGGTAAGTTGAAGTATATCCCATGCTTCCTTTGCAATTTTACAATGAGCAATACAAGCTAACTCAGATTGGACAACAGATTTAAATAAAGAAAATAAAGCTTTGGTGTTTCCTTTTTAAGCATTATTCTCAGCTTGACTCCACTCAAACTCTTCCTTTTCAATGGTAACACCATCCTTTGTGACTGTAGGATTTTTATAACCTTTTTCAATTGCAGCCCAACACATATTTACCTTGAGTCATAAGAAAAGTTGTTATGTTAGGTTTCCAAAAAGCATAATTATCACCATTACATAAAGGAATACATTGAACAGATCCATCTTCCTTAAGACCACTATCCATGTCAAAATTTTTGAAAACAAAAATAATTTTTTTTATTATTATTAAAAAAAATTCGCAAAGAACAACTCAATGTATAGAGGATGGCTCTGATACCACTTATTAAGTTGGCGCGCAGGGGAATGGTTGTGGAATATAATATGGATAATTAACCAAGAAGGATGGTAAATAGATTTAACTTGCTTCTTTATCTAGTTTTTACCTATTTAAATTTTACCGAAATAAAACAAAAATGAAACCATAAAGCAAAAATAAAGTGCAAGTAAAGTAACTAGAGTTTGAGAGATGACACTAGGATTTTTAGCGAGGAACCCGAATTAGTAGAATAAACCAATTGTTGCAGGAAAATCCTCATTGGACTATATAGTCTAGAGAAAAATGATCCACTATATTTAAAGCAAAGTACACCAAACTTTGACTTAGGCTCACACCTTATTATTCTACCAAAAACCAATTACTGATAATCTTTGACTTTACAACTCCCTCGTCCAATAGCTTCTGACCTCAGGCTTACTCTTGATCTCTATAGAAGAGTTACAGGTAGATCAAACAACATTCCATGAATGCTTTGACCCCTTCAAAGTGTGATCGCTTCACCCATTTTCTTTAAGATCTGAATTTAATGAAGAACGAATGAATTCTGCTTTTCGAAATCTCTGAATCTTTAATTATGCTCCAATTCCGATGAGATAGAGAGCAACACTTCTAAATCACTCATGCGTTTATGTGTGTGCTCTCAAAAATAAAATCAGAAAAATTAAATTGATTTTTGAATAAAAAAACTCTTAAATATGGCTTTCAATTAGATCTGAATTTTGTATGCAAAATCCATGAATAAACCTAGATGATTGACAAGGTTTATATATAGTTTAGAATGTCCTAATCCCTCTAAAAATATAGAAAATTTCATACATAGGACTTGGTACAGTTCTAAACCAAATAGGAAAGAAATCTGAAATAAGAAACTAGAATTGTAAACTGAACAGGACTTCTTGGACCGATTCAAGGATGCTGAAATGGTTCAAGATTGTTAGTATAAATTTTAAGCCAACCTTGAAGGACTTGAACCAGTTCACCAAAGCCTGAATCGGTTCAAGTTAAGCAGACTTGAATTCTGAGGCTCTGAAGGTTGAAAACACTGTTTTGGTAACTCTGAAAAATATACCAAGTGTAGAATGTGTCCAAACCTTTTTAGATTCCTTCTTAATGTGTTGTTCTTACCTTTTTCGAATGATCTTAGTCATGGTAACTTTGAACAACTTTCCAATTCCGCAGTCGATGTCGATCCCGATATAGTAACTTGAAATTATAACTTGACTTGGACTTGTTTTGTTTAAGATAATTGCCAATTATAAAATAATATCTCACAATATCTTCTAAAAAGAAGAGAGAGCTTTTTTGTGACCTTGTGCATCTTTTTATAGAAACAACTGACATTTTACAAGGATAGGGTAGGTTTTAGGTCTTCTGAGGTCATTTGGGCCCGTTTGGGATGAATTAGAACTTAATTAGAATTATTCCCGCAACTTAAAAATCTGACTTACCAACAATGGCTAGAGCAGAGAAGCTTCTACTCGAGCTTCTTGCCATGTGCTCGAGCCTTTTGGATTGTGATCGAGCAGGAATTATATACTTAGCTGATTTTCTTCAAATAATTTTCAAAACATCTTTTTCATCAACACTTAGAATATTTTGGGATAATTTCTTCATGGTGCTCGATCACCTTGCTTTGGTGCTCGAGGCTTGGAACTTCTGCTCGAGCTTTTTGGATTCTGCTTGAGCCTTTTGGCCTCTACTCGAGGTCCGGCAATATGGATCTTCTGAAGCGTCTTTTCATATTCCGAGGGAGTTTGTGCTTGATCCCTTTTGCAAAGGCTCGAGCACCTTGAGTCTCTACTCGAGTAAAAAGATCTCTGCTCGAGCCTTTTGGCCTTAATTATTTTTCTTGCCTTAGTTGACTTTGTTGTAATACCCCTAATTTTAAAAGGATAGTCTTGGTATTTTAATTTAATCTTTTGTTGCATTTTTGTGTGATTATTAGCTTATTTGCTTAAGTGTTTGATGGTGATGTCGCTGCACCACAAGCTTAAGAAGTGTGATTTAGGAGAGGTCCAAAAGTTTTACATTTATAAATGCCACTACTACCTTTCACTATATAAATATAGCAAGGGTGAGTAGGGATCGT
>JAOTQH010000002.1:1275328-1287316 GCA_025631255.1 Cornus kousa | reverse complement strand
GTCTCTCTCCATCTCATCATCTACTTTTGGCTTCACTTCTCTATCCATATCCACTACAATTCTCGGAGTTTTATCGAACCGATCGCACGTTGCAGACCGCTTGATGGAGGCCTTGTGCTGGAGAAACCGTCGGATGCGATTGAAGAAGCGAAGCTTGGTGTAGGTTATGAACCAAGGAGAAGAAGAATCAGACATGTTTGGTGTTTTTGATGGAGACATGTAGAGAGAGAAATTTATATTTTGATAGAAACTTTTTTTGGGCTTTTTCTTTGTCTTGCTTTTATAATTCTGTCTGTGTCTTGCTTTTAGAGAGAGAGAGAGAGAAATGAATCAATCGGAGAAGACGACTTTGTGGGCAAGAGAGAGAGAGCAGAGAGCACATGCGGAGTAACAGAATTGTCTGAAGTTAATGGTATGACAAACTGTGACAAGTTATATATATTAGAAATATAAATTAATAATTGGGTTGGTATCTCCATAATGGCCTACTGTTCTATTCATATTTACCAAAATGCCATTTTTACACTGAATTAGTGAAGCATGACATAACGATAGCGTTTATCATCAGAGAGTCAAAGCAGGCTATGGATTGCGATGAACATGACCTACTTTTGGTTCACTGATACGGGCTAATACTATTATTAATCTGTGTGTGTAACTGTGTATAATGTTTATAGACCTAACAGTTGCAATTCCGGATATTGCTCCGAAGGATCCAAATCGGACGGTGATGGACCCTCTGTTGACAAATCCAATATTGAAGCCTTATATTTAGGGCATGCCACAACGTTTGTTTTCCGTATCTCCATTTTTTAATCTGAGTTGATCTTGCTAAAATATCTATAGGTTTTGATGGACTATATTAATTAATGGCATGTGGGAAACAGGGAGCATCATTTCCCACGCACCCGAGATGGAGTTCTATATTTTATCCTACACGTGGCATGCATGCAGTGGGATCCGGTTCGAATATTTTCCAATTTCTAATAAATATTCATTACTCCTTATTGTTAGAGAGAATAATCACTTTTTATTAGATGACGCTGATATATTATCAGACGTTTTGAAGTTTTGCATATATTTTCAATAAAACCAGTCATTAATTTATATGAGACATAAGGTACATCCATTATTATTATTATTTCTTTATTTATTTTTACAATGAAAGTAACACACTATTTGAATAAAAGAGTTCAAACAAGGCACCACCTATTTGATGTATTTAAATGGAAACCCAAATGGAAATGTGCCTCACCTAAATGACTAGAATGAAAGGTTTGTTTGACTTACTTATCATCGCTCTCTCACAATAGGTAACACAGTTGATATGTGTCGCTAATTTTGGTCATAAGTTTATTTATGCCAAAAATAAATAAAATATCTTAACAGAAATAGATAAATAACTAAAATATCTGAATATTTTTGCACAAAAGAAAGAGAGGATGATAAAGTTTAGTTTTGTATGGTTTTTATTTTTTATTTTTTATAGCTTGGTAGTGGGGATATCCAGTCCAAATCTATTTAGAGTTTTTCGGATGTTTAGTAAGTGTATGTCAGTATGTGTACATACATAGATACACATACATGATATATTGAAAAATGACACTACATTATATAAAAAGTTTGGGACGCCAAAAACTTTAGGGCCAAAAGGTTTTTTTCTATACCATCAAGCAAAGTTAGAATTGAATTTTCAGGTAGGTAGAAACGTCTTTCTTGAAGGTGGTGGAATCACAAGGCCAACCATTGACGAAAAGAATAAATCAGTTATTTGACCACAAGTACAATATAAAAACGCTTTCCAATTTCCATGACCAACTCCGTTATCCATGCCGCCATGGGGCTCTTTTAATAAATGTTACAGATTAGGCAGGTTCAGGGTCATAACACACCTCATTTTCGTCTTCCATCTAGTAGTATGAAATGACTTGTCTATACATGTGGTATGAGATGGGGCTTTTATATATATATATATATATATATATATAGATTTTGCTAGGAACTTTGAACTCAGTTTGAAACACACAAACTCAATTTACTTATCAAAAATAAAAAAGAAACACACAAACTCAATTTACTATTACCACTTTTTCCAATAACTCTCTCAATTTGTAATGAAGGTAAGGGAAGTCATTCAAAATTACACTCTTCTTCTCTTTCACGATCTATTACTAATTTGACTGTCTGAGTGGATCTGGTCAGTACCACGTTGTGCTCAATTACTACTTATTATTCCAGGTCTCGTCAAAAACATTTGTTAATATATATCATAAAAGAGAACTTTCACAGTACTCTTAGAAAAACTTTACACCCTCCATCATTCGATTCAAAAATTGACCTCCCTAGCTAACGTATATTATTTTGGTGAAAAAGTTTAAGTGGAATTGCATTAGGGGGGGACTTTTGTTGGCAAAACCATTTCCATGTCAGATTCCACTACAATTTTCCATTTTGGGCCAATTTTCTCACATGTGAAATAGTTTCTTGAGCATGAGGCTTGTGGACAGAAATGTGCAAGAAGTGAAGTGCTTGTGTGAGTTGTACCACAAACCATCCTCCAAGCCCAAGTTCTAACATATGGATAGCAATTAACAACCATTCACCTCTACCTCTAAAGCATTATCTTTATCTCACCTCTTCTAATGCCTCATCTGATTATTAAATTGGCTTCTAAAATACTTTCTTGAATTCTCTGATTTTGGCTTGATTTGAATCAAATTTCATGCCATAAGACAAGTTTCTCGCTTACAGTTGCATTTGATAGTTCATAAGCTTAGAGTATATCCCATTGGTCTAATTGGTTTAACTTTCAGATCTCCCAAAGTGTGTGCCCATATTTGAATCTCCTTCCCCTTAATTTATCTGAAGAAACAAAAAAGAAAAAAATATATTAATGGAACCAATTTTGAAATAATAATAAACTGAAAGCTCCATACCTTGGATAATAATATATTTATATATTAACAATATTAAGGTTCGTGTATTTGTATTTATTATGAGAGTCACCCACATTTTACATTCAAACAGATACATGCATATTTTACTTGTAACTTTTTTATTTTACTTTAATTTTTAGGGTTCAAATCATGGTTCGTTAACTTGGCTGGTCCTTAATAAAATTGACTCTAATAAGGCTGAGTTAGACTAACATTACAGAAAAACTCAAAAATCGCTACTAACTAGACACGACACATAACCAAATTGTAGAAGAATTAAAAGTGACCGATTGAATTGGCGCAAATACAACTATGAACAATTTAAATAAAACTTTTCTTTTTTTTTCTTTTTTTCTTTTTTCTTTTTTTTTTTTTTTGTCCTTTCATTTTCTCATATTTTTCTCACTTTACCAACACACTCTCTTAAAACACACACACGCTTGCATTTCAGCTTAGGCATCAATTTCAACAAGATGTAGTTTTAGATATTGAATCAAACATTCTCCACACAAAATTTTAATTGGTGAGTTCTTAATTTTACAACCATGAAATTTACATCAATTACATAAATATGAAATACAGTCTCACACCGTGTTTACACCGACAAATTATGGTTTAAATTGACTTTGTCATTGAAAAGAAATAAACAAAATACTTTTTGACTTCTCTTATCCCATATGTGAGAATTTCTCAAGTATGAAAAATTAATTGATACTTGATTAGAGAAAATTATCAAAAATGGAGCGTGTAGTGCCTACATGTCATGTCCATGGGTGAGCAAGAGCGAGAAAGATCTTTCGAGCGGCCGTGGTTACTCCTACCCAAATCACACACAGGAGGGCACCAATTCAGACACGTGGTACGGCCGCAACCCACAGTGAAACCTGCAACACGTGAATCAGATAATGGAACTCAAAATGGACATCCCACTAAGTAAAAGTAATTAAGCTGCTGTTGATCATTTTCATTTTTCAATTAGGTTATAATGTCCACAACCACCAAAAGCATTACCAAAAGTTGAAATTGATGATTTGATTGGATAAAAACCTCCACAATTACATTATGACACTGACATTTTTGTGACTTCCTTGAATGATATTAATTATTGGTAATTTGTTTCAATCCTATGCCCATAAAGGCCCCACCTTGCATTTTTTTGAATGGACTCTGAGGATTCCCCACAGGGGACTTCCATAGCAGGTGAGATTTTGCAATCTTGATAGCATTTGAATGGGCACTAAAAGTGAAAAGGCCACTATGGACCCTTTATATTTTGGAAGAAGACTTGGCATTCAGAAAGACTTCTCATCAGGAATGGCTGTTGCTTTTTCTGCCTTTAAAAAGTCCACTTGAAACTCTTAACTAATTTTTATAAGGGGATGCACACGCGTTATGCACGCGTACTCATAAGAGAAAAGCTCTAAAATTATCGAGTGACAATAACCGATCAAGAGAGAGTTACATTTGCATCTCTCTCTTAATAGGTTGTTGCCATCAACAATCGTAGCATGATTATATATGTGTCTATATAGTGTGCGTTATGATGGAAATAGATGCAAAAGGCGTTTTTCATTGTGATTGACTTGAACGGTGAAAAGTTTAGTGATAGTAGATAAGGGAAAATTTGTGGGCTGCCAACTTGTGCCTAATGTTAGTTGAAATGGTTTGTGGTCAGATATGTTGCACTGCAATTTGTGTGATCCGTGGACTTTGCTATTTTACTTTATCAAGATTTTGGCAATTAGTTTTCATGGACTGTTTGTTTGCAAGGATTAGATGTGGATTGTTGGAAGGAATTTAACAAATAGTAAATCGTTCTCTTTTTGTACATGTGCTACTTTATGTCCTTTGGTACTTTATTTATTTATTTATTTTAATGCCAGCCTCCATTTTCAGTTTGGTATTTGGTAAGTCGTACCATTATTTTCAGACAGTTCCATTTCCACTAAACACTTTTAAATCAATGGCAGTACCCTTCTTTATCTCCGTTCCTATTTAACATAGCATTCTCATTCTCTCCAAAACCGTTTTGCCTCATTTCTGTTTAACATCTCCCTAATTACTCATAAATAGAATTAAGAATCCTAAATAACAAAATGATATATTTTAAAAGTCTATTTTTCAATTTGATTGATTTAAACAAAATAATTACAAATACATCAAGAATTATTATTAAAGTCCCAAATACCCTCTTTATAATTGACTTTTTTTTTCTTTTCTTTTTTTTTGTTCTTTTGTCAAGAGGTATGCCTCTTCAAGTAGAGTTGGTGCCTATTTCATTCTTTAATAAAATTGCATAATTATCAATATATCAAAGAAAGTTTTCCCCAATTATCTTTTTAAATTGATTTCATGTAGATTCACAAAATTATAAAATTAATTAAAATAATAAAATACAATAAACATACCAACAAAAACTTATATTATTTTGCTACGAACACAAGAGGTATCACACGATCCCAACATCTTTACTATAAAGCCAAGTAAAGAACCAAAAGAAATATTGTAATGCACTAATAAGTCATATGCCTAAAATCTTATTACTACAATTTTAATATTTCGAAGATTGTTTTGTGTCTTTAGTATTATAAACAAGGATAATGACAGATGATAAAGGTAACAATGGATAGTGGAGAAACCCTTTAAGTAAGTTAAAAAGAAAAACAAGATTTAAGGTATGGCTTGGACACCATAGAATCAAAGAAAGTTTTCTAGTAAATTTTTTGACGGATGATGACTATGATAAAGATAACAATGGAAAGAGGAGAAAACCCTTTCAGTTAAAATTGTCCACTCATAATTTTACACCATAATTTGGAAACTTTCTTTGATATATATATAACTTTGTTGATAATTAATTAATTTTATTAAAGAACGAAACAAACAACAACTAGAGGCATACATCTCAAAAAAAAAAAAAAAAAAAAATGTTTGATTGCAAAGAGGGTATTTTAGACTTTAATAATAATTTTTAATGTATTTGTAATTATTTTGATCAAATCAATCAAATTGAAAACACAAACTTTTAAAATAGATTATTACTCGTAAGTCTACTCATAGGTCATTTTTACTTTAATATTCTGTTAATGAAATGAAATCCATATGAAAAATCAAAATAAGAAACCAAAAAACTCAATTATTATAGTATTTAATAAGAAACTCAATTAATACATTTCTGTACTGCTCTTTATAAAGTATTTGGGTATCATGGTTGTTGGTAACATAAACAAGACTGGGGCTACATTTCTCCTTTCTCGCCAATGCCCAAACTCAATTTTCAACCCAACCACGCTCAGGTTGAAAACGAGTTAGTGTTATTAAGAGGGGTTGACGGGTTTAGCAATACACTGAAGTTGGGCAATTGCTTTGCTATTGGTTCTGGCTATTGTAGGGCTGGGATTAGGTATTTGTTGTGTGGGCCTTCATACATTATTTGTTTCTAGCTTTAGTTTTTAATGGCAAATAAATAAATAAATGAGGTTCGAGGATGACATTTGATTCATACATCATTTGTTTCTAGCTTTAGTTTTAAATGGCAAATAAATAAATAATAAATAATAATAATAAAGAGAGAGACGGGTTCGAGGAGGACATTTGAATAAAAAAAGTTAACAAAAATGCATGCATGCACCAGCCGGGAATCGAACCCGGGTCTGTACCGTGGCAGGGTACTATTCTACCACTAGACCACTGGTGCAACGCTGTGCAAATCTTGTTTTACAATTTATTTATTGTAAACTGTTAAACTTCGAATATTATTATTTTTTATTTAGCTGGGCATATTATCTCAAGTAGTAGTATAATCTTAACTGGCAGCTTTGGGATTAGACCTAACCTATAGGGATAAAAACCTAATCACCATATTAGAACCACTACCAAAAATAAACTCAATCCAACTACTAATAAAAATATCAGAAATTCGACAGACTTGTTGTAGTACTTAAAATGAGGCTCAAAATGATGGAATTTAAAGAAAAAGTAACTCAATATATGGCAGGATATTTATGAACAATTTAAGCCCTTAATATATGGCACTATACAGTATAAAATTAGTTACTGAATCTAAATTAATAGAAATGCAGCCAAAACTATATACTAATTAATAACATACCAAATCATGTCTCATGTTAATCATTGTGAGGCTTTATTTGGAAAAATGTCGATAGAATTCCTACAAAGTTTCATCCAAACATAACATGGTTGAGGTAACAAGTGAACAATAATTTTTTTAAGCAAACAATATTAATATATACACTTGTTGGTGACATTTTACAAGGTGAAACTAGAGCTACACATGACAACCCACATACATGTACATGTGCATGCATATATTATTCAAACTACATGATATTTACATACTGATTAATGTAACACAAACAATCATATATCTAAATTCCTTCACGCAATTGGATAAGAAGATTCCATTGCAATCCCACATAGGCCTTCCTTGGCAGCAACATCTCTCTGCATCCTTATATATCCACTCTCCCCCCATCCAGTCCCCCAAGAATTCTTCACAAGCCAATACTTAGTCCCATCAGTGGTGGCGCCATATCCAACCGCGGTGACACCATGGTCCAGGCTCGTGCCACAAATCCCGGTGAAGACGCCACTCGAGTAGAACTGGAAGTCATATCCACCGGAATCAATGGCAACTGAGACGGGTTGTTTGGCCACGGCTTGCAGTAGAGCCTGCTCATTGTTAGCTGGCACGTCCTGATATCCGGTTATCTTGGCTGCAGCCAATGCTGCCTTCTTGGTGTTGCAAGTGCCATCACTTCCCATGTATGGGTAATTAGCTTCTGTTGTAAGGCCTTTGTTTTGCTTGATGAAGAGGAAGGCATCATCCATGAGACCTCCATTACAACCTTGGTCCTCCCCTCTAACATCGCAGTCCACCAGCTCTTGCTCGGACAGTGAAACTAATTTACCAGTTGTGAGTTGGGTAATGCCTTCCATAGCTGCCACCGCTGAAAATGCCCAGCAACATCCTAAATATATGTATATGCCATTGATATTGACAAAAGGTTAGTGTCCAACAAAAAAAAATGAAAAAGTAGATTTTTTTTTAAAAAAAATAGTCAAAATTAGCCCAATACACAAGGCTCTTGTCATTGCATATGGGAAGACTTCATTCTTTAAGAAATAGTCTCTCGATCTATTATTTAGTTACTAGAAGGGTGAGCACATGGTATGCAAATGGGACATTTCATAGAAAGCAATGATCATTTACTGATATATTTATGTCTGTGTGTTTATGTAGATGATGGGATTTTAAGCCTATATGTTGTTCTTTCATATGGTCCATTGTGATAATTTTATTAATTGATATAATAAGACGTGCAAGTCAAATTAAAAAGAGCTAGGATTAATAAATGGTACATATAGATAAAAATATATATTAATGTTTACCACATTGTCCTTGGTCCTTGACAGGGGTCACTGCACCTCTCTTTCTCCAATCCATAGTAGATGGCACAGCACTTAAATTTGCATACATAAAAGATGTTGGTTTTGAAGTGGACATCACTTTCAAGGACTGCCTCTTGTAACCATTGCGAGAAGCTGTAAACTCCTCATTTGTTAGATCAGCAAATTGATTCACACCTAGCTTGTATCCTCTATCCAGGCCAGCATTAGATGCCTCGATCCATTCCACGTTGTCCTTGAATATCTTAAAACGTCTCTGCTTCTCCTCTGCATCTGTATAAACACGCCCATGATGAGCCATCCACTGCTTGTGCCTTTCTAACATATATTGCACGTTTAGAAGACGCGACGAAGCTTTAGTAGCCCAAACTCCCAAGATGAAGAGTGAGGCCAAGTAGATGAATTGGTAGTGTTTTGTAGAATCCATAACAGTACTAGTAGTATTGGTGGTTAATTAAGTGAATGTGTTGATAGATATAGTGCTTAAACATGCATGCAAAGGCTTTATATATAGACAAAGTTTCCTCATAATTTGTGCTCCTCTTAATAATGCTAGCTAGACAGAGACCTTCCTATCAACGTGCCTTCCAAAATGTCCTGATTTAGACCGGCCTCCTAATAATTCAAAAACTAAACAATCAATAAGTTATCTGCTTTTTTATTTGTGTGTGTAGTTTCACCATGGTAATTCATTTATAGGTGTGGATTGGATGTTTCATCAAGAATGGTGAATGGTTTTGCAAGTTAAAACTTAATGATAGACAACACATGTATGTCTTTTTACGACTCTGCTTTCAGGAAGTGTTATATGAAGCAAGGAAAATATGTTAAAGAGGGGCTGGATGGAGGAAATGAAAAATGAAATTGTACAAACAGAATAATTTTTACTGAAATACGTTAACGCAAGGGTGCAGAGACGGATCCAGAAAATTATGTAAGGGGGCGAATCTTTAAGGAGAACAAAACTTCAAATCATTGGTGAGGGCAATGGTAGTTTTTATTTTTTTGGGTAATTTCACTAGGGCAATATTCAAAGGTATATAATTCAGGAAAAAAAAATTAAAAAATAGTAGGCATAAAATAGTGAAAAATAAATAAAATTTTAGTGAGGGCAATTGTCATCACTGGGCCTTTACTAGGTTTGTGCCCGTCAAAACTTGTGATTTAGTAGTATTTCATCTTCTAAAGCAGATACGTATGATGGAGGGTTCAAGTCTTCCGAGAGTATGTAGGAGTTATTTAGTAATAAAAAATAATAATGAAAATGTTAATTAACACAACAATTTGGATTATTTTACCTTATTTATTTATTTTATGTTTTTCATTTCAATATGATACGAATTATATATTTCCAAGTATAGCAATAAACTGCCCCGATGCATGTTTTGTCATCTCTTGTTACATCTTCAAGCATGAAACAGTCCTGTATGAGGTGACTGTATATATATATGGCTTATTTTGAACATTGCTTTCAGGTGATTTCAACTTCAATGAGAGACCTCACTAAGAGACCCCTTGCATCAAAAAAAAAAAATTTCTTAGTGACATTTTTTAAACATGTCAAAATCATGAAAATACCAATTAAATCAGATTCAAGAAGATTCCAATGCAGATCAAATATAAATATAAGAATCTATTGCTCAGCAAACTTGGATTGACTCAGAAAGTCCGAATCAAAAACAGTTTCCTTAGTGGATGGACTCGTACAAGTCAAGCATTCTCTTCCACTAATAAACACTATAATTTTTCATATCACTTGGGGAAGCAAATTTTTCTACGCAAAAGAGATCATCAAAAGTTTGGACTACTTGTCAGTGGTCACTAAATTAGGAAAGCTCAACAATTATATTTGACTGGCTGAAAATATAGCTGGTATGATTCAGTGACATTGCATGTGTATTATATATTGGGAGTTTTTGTTTCTCAAAACATGTGGATGTTATAGTTTCTTATAAAATTTGGAACATTCAATTTGTAATGGGCTAGTTTGTACATGGCTATTGCCCCTACTGAAATTACAAAAAAATTTAGATTAAAGAGCGTAAGGGATTGTGTAAGACCATGCTATATTAATTAAATCTTGTAGAACTACGTACGGGAATAGTACTATATATACGGGATATATCCTGAATTAGAATTTAAAACATGCAATTGATATCTTATATGTATTGTGATATGATATGATGTGAATATTTGCCATTCAACTACAAATTATGAATGCAATTCGAACTACATTGAATGCAAGAACTATGTTTTTAATTTGTTTATTATCTTGTCAAAACACTCTCTCTAGCGGTTTGTATTTAAATTTATGTCAATTCATCAATTCGTGAGAGTGAGGTAAACAGTAGGACTGCAAATGAATCGCACTGTTTATGAATAGTGACGGCTTGGTTCGGCTTGGCTCAAACTTGTTCGTTAAGCGAGCGAGCTAAGTTCGAAGTCAATTTTTATATGTTCAATAAATAAGTCGATCCCCAACAGTATTAAACTTAGCTTGTGAACATGAGCTCATGTAGATTCCTATGTGTTCGGAAACATGAGCTCGTGTAGGCTCCTATATATTCGTGAACATGTTCATAAATATAAACTTGTATAGATTCATGAGCATAGACTTGGGTAGGCTGAGCATAGACTTGTGTAGGCTCGCATAAGTTCATGAACGAAGTAAAACGATTTTGAACACGACCTCATATTGGGGCCAAATAAATTTTATTATTACCAAGGCCAAGCCGGGATTCTTCAAAATAATAATGAGGCGAGCCTAGATTCAACTTTTCAAACTTGTCAAGATCCCAAACAAGTCCACAAACGACTTTTGCAGCCCTATTGAAAGGCAATTATTCAGGCAAAACAAAATAGGAAATCCAAATGAAAAACAAGGGAACCAACAACAAAATATTGATGCTTGGTTATACACACTACCAAGATCGACTTCAATAGAAATCCATGTGTGAACAGATGACACCAAAATGGATAAGCAATACATCATCAGAAAACCATTTGATAAGCAATATATCAATTTTATATATATATATATATATTAAGAGCTTACTTTGTTTGTCACTCAAAGAACATTTCTCAAAAATTCAAAAAATAGAAAATTATTTTAGAGAATTATAAAAAGACGGTCTCTGGAAAACAAAAATTTTTATAATTGAATTTTCAGAGCAGAATTTTCTAAAAGTTTTTTTTATTTTCTATTCTTTGAGAATAAAAAATTTATCTTTGGAGGGACAAACTAAGCAAGCCTAAACTTTTAATTCTTTTTACCATAAAAATTTTCAAAATGGGAATTTTAAAGTTCTCATCCTCTATAAAAGCTATTGCCAAGATAGTCCCAAGCTATCGTCGCAAGTGAGGTGTCATCCTTCGACTGACACGTACATGACTTTTTAGGTTTTTTTGCACCTGACTTGATAGGTTGGAAAGCTTCTTCAAATTCAAGCACATGAGTGTTATTTTGTTTAGGTCACTTTCACTTAATATGTTTGTCGGTTCGATCTGACAAAAGTAGATGACTCCGCTGGTTGCTAGTAATCGTCTCGCCTTTGCTTCTGGATTACACTGCGCTCGTCTGTCTTACCGCGATTGGGTTGGATATGGCCATGAAGGTTGCTGA
>JAOTQH010000002.1:1256412-1271717 GCA_025631255.1 Cornus kousa | reverse complement strand
CTGTTTCAGGACCTCTAAATATATATATATATTGACATGGCAAAAGGAATTATAGGTTGATGGTTATAATTATGCGAAAATACAACGTGGTATCCCTCAAATGAAATATTAACAAATTGTGATAAAATTATTAAAATATTTTTATTTATATAACAAAATATAATTAAGTGATAACATCAAAAATATAATAAAAACAAGATATTTTTTTGCATGGTAGGGGATGCCTTCCAAAGGTGTATGGTCAGCTTTCTTGGCCTTACATGCACCTAACATTTCCCCACTCTAAAATATTTAATGGGCATGAGTTCTAGATTTGGTTTTTGACAAAAACAAGAATATTATATTGAGGTCAAGGCCAAAAACAGGCCGAATCATTAATTTAATGCGCTCACTAGATTAAACTAACACTTGATGAATAAGCAAATAATCTAGGGTTGGGTCCCCCAAATCGCTGCATTCAGATGAAGAAAAAGCAGGAATAGTTCTTGCTTTCATGGTTGTACCATCAATCAGAACCACACCCTTTTTTTTTCTGCAAATTAAAGACTCTAAAGTCCTACAAGCACTTGCATTTGTTTGTATCATAAATTTGATCATTAACTAGGGCATCCATTCACATTCCTGTCACATTGGCTAAATTTTTTAAACAGGATTAAAGGGTAGTTCTGATAATTCATTCGAGTAAAATTTGAAAATAAAAATTATTCTCGCACTAACGTGGACCCTGACAGACACACAAGAGTGTGTGGAGCCAACCACGAACAGTATTGGCCCCACACATCGTATTCTTGTGTGGGTCAGGTAGGGCCGACGTAGTGCTAATAATACAGCTCAATTTTAAAAAAAGTAGACAAGACATCAACCACTATAACATAACCAATAAAAGACGATATTATTAATTCTATTTTATCAGTAATTAATGTCCTATGTTAGTGGTGATGATGACTCAAGTAATTTTGCATAGTTCAATCTTTTGGGTGCATGTAAAAAATATCAAGTTAGGATCAAAATCCAATTCAAACACCTCACTAGCCCTGGTCAAGTGATACTACTTTTTAGTTCTTAAAAACCATATATAATTCACCAATGAGTCAATAGGTTATTAAATTCAATTGGCAGCCCTTCTTTGCTCTCTACCTAATGCATGGAAGTTTAAGATCTCTTGAACAAAACACATCAAAACTGCTTTAATTTCATTAAGCAACCATTTTATTCTATCTGTGTATTCATGAAAATCTAAGATCAGACAGTTCTCTCCTATGCGATTTCGATTTCGCATTGCATCTTGTGTTGTTACATTGTTTATGAACTTTTTGTAATAATTTTACATCCCTTATGTAATAATAATATTATATTATTATTTCATTGTGATTCACGTTATCGTCGTAAAGCTATTGTTATAAAATGTAAGTGTGTTACACTGTGATACAAGACATGGCACGTGATGCCCCATTCTATGAAGGTGATCTAGATTCCTCGTGACCAAGCTCATTAGAAGATTTTGCTGAGTCCGACTAACTGCACCGACGGTATCATAGAATATGGTATGATGCAATTAAAATGATGATAATAATTGTATTGATAATGGTTTACAATAATTGTGGTTTATGCTAGCGTTTGAAAGCATTGTTAGTGCAAATAACTTTATATAAAAAAGTGGAAATATGAAAGAGAGAGAGAGAAATATAGAGAATAAAAGCACTACACTAGGGCCCATGTCTCCTCCAGCTTAGACTCCAAAGAAGTGAAATTCATCCTTCTCCACTGCACCATACCATTTTCTTCCACCTCTATCGCCTTTTTCATCTCTTGCCAAAAATACCCAATAATTCCTTCTGCAACAATCATGTCATGCCACACAGAGAAATACTCTGCCCAAGGATCCCAACCCGCCGGTGACCAGCATCAGCCACCGGAGCCTTTGAGCCGATACAAGTCGCAGAAGCAGAGAGACTGGAACTCCTTTGGGCACTACTTGAAGAACCAGAGACCCCCGGTTTCGCTCTCACAGTGCAACTCCAGCCACGTCCTTGAGTTCCTTCGCTATCTGGATCAGTTTGGGAAGACTAAAGTTCACTTGCATGGTTGTGTCTTCTTTGGACAACCTGACCCTCCTTCTCCATGTACTTGTCCTCTTAGACAAGCTTGGGGAAGCCTCGACGCGCTGATTGGACGCCTTCGTGCTGCATATGAAGAGAACGGTGGCTTACCGGAGAAGAATCCGTTTGGAAATGGAGCTATTCGTGTTTATTTACGCGAAGTGAAGGAGTGTCAAGCTAAGGCGAGGGGGATTCCGTATAAGAAGAAAAAGAAGAAGAAGAAGAATCAACTCAAGGCGAATAATGATCTTGTTGAAGTGGATTCCTCAAAGCAGCCCACTTAGCCCTTTTGGCTTCTTCAGAGAAATGGTAATTTTGTTACACAAGAGACATATATAGATGAATAGTACTTAACTCTCAAGAAACTATTTCTAGTGGTGGCTTAAAATTCAGCTTCATATATAGCATTATATATAAAAGCAAATAACAAAAGAATAAAGGATCAATGTCATGGGTTTGTAGAATTGAAGTAGTGATTAGCAGATCATCAGCATTAATATGGATCAATAAGCTGTTAGTTTAAAGGTTAGTTTTTCTTGGGACAAAATGATCAAACATTTAATATTTGTGGTGATCTAATATATACCCTTCATGGAAGAGAAACCCTAAGTTCATAACCACAAAAGGCAGGAAGCCCTAATTTGCATGATCACTTTTAAGATTGTGAACAAAGACTTGAAGAACAGTAGGAATATGAGAAACTTTATATCCTTGAACATATTAATCTTATACTAGGTCTCACAGACAATAGACACCATCATTATAGTGGATAATCATACATCTTCTTCTTCTTTTTGGGTAAATTAATTAATGGATAATCATCTCTCTCTCTCTCTCTCTCTCTCATATCTTGCAAAATACTGTTTATGTGATTCCCTCATTAAAATTTTATTGCTTATGTACATATATTTTTACTTTTTACTTGATTTTGTTCTTTTGGGATTCTGCATAATTGTGCCCCCCATGGATGATCATGCATGATATAAAACATATTTTGCATGTCCTTAATTTAATACACACTCAGTGAAATTGAAATTAACATGCATAAACTTGTGGTGGAAATTAACACACACACACACACACATATATATATAAAGTCTTATATGCTCTTGTATATACATATATATCTTATATATTTCACCAGTAAAATACTAGTTACATCATGATTTTAGAATCTTCTAAGCAGTTATTAGTTACACCATCTCTGATTTATATATCAGTAACATTGATTTTATTTTTATATCTGCACTACCTGTGTTCCCCAAGGTTTATGCTCCAAATAAGGGGGAAATTTGTGCTTAGAAACAGTCAATATGTATGAATTTCTGATGTGTTAGCATGAAGTTGATGACAGATACATTTATGGCATATCGTTCCCAGATAATATAGGGAGGTTCAATGGGCTAATTCTTCACAAATCAGCTTCTAAGGTTTTTTTTTCCCTTTCCTTGCTTTTCTTCACTTTTCTTTTTTAGACAAAGCCATCTCATTTGCATTTCCCTGATCAATATATTTTTGTTGTATCAAAATTCAAATAGATCGACAAAATACTCCAACAAAACCTTGAAAAGTCTAGAGAATAAGCGAGAGGACAATTAAAATTTGTGTCTACAAGCTCCAAATGTGCCCTCTAGGGGAACACTTGTAATTTCTCAATACACGAGTCTGCCAGAATCCTCATATCTGTATTTGTAGCTAAAGGGGAAGCCAAGCAGGCTCCAAGTGTACCCTCTAGGGGTACATTTGTAATTTTTTAATAGACGAGTCTGTCAAGATCCTCATATCTGTATTTGTAGCTAAAGGGGAAGCCAATTAGGCTCCAAATGTGCCCTTTAGGGGTACACTTGTAACTTCTCAATACATGAGCATGCCAGGATCCTCATATCTGTATTTGTAACTAAAGGGGAAGCCAAGCAAATATTTATAACCATCTCCTAAGTCTGAAGTGTATTAGATGATAGTTATGACTAAAACCACAAATATACGACAATATACTTTTGAGAAGATATAACATTCTCTTCATTAATTTGAGAAAGTACAAGAAGGATGAATTCCAAGTTGGTGAATGATACTTTAATGTAGAAGGACCTAGTTACTAAAGCATTCACTTGTTGAACCATTGATTACCTGTTACACATGACATGGATGTAAAGTAAAGAGCTGTAAACTACACTGAAGGTTAAGTAAAGGCAAACAGTGTAAATCTAGGATTACAAGTTACACTGAGAAAGCATGGAGAGATATCAAAGTGCAGAGCTAAGTTACACGTATAGTAATGTAAAGCCAAATGTAGATGGCACATAGCCCGATAGATGTAAGAGAAGCTATGTGTGCAGTACATTGTTCCCGTCATATGGATGTTCTATTTATAGTGTTTGAGATCCTTGGCTCCTCTGTTGGATGTGTGCCACGTGGATGGTCGAGATGGCTTTGTGATAAAGGCTTTTGCCGCACGTGAGGGGTCATCCTTGGACTAACACGGATGTGACTT
Source organism: Cornus kousa (assembly GCA_025631255.1). Taxonomy (NCBI): domain Eukaryota; kingdom Viridiplantae; phylum Streptophyta; class Magnoliopsida; order Cornales; family Cornaceae; genus Cornus; species Cornus kousa. Next base: position 1,267,127 of record JAOTQH010000002.1, on the reverse strand, counting down.
TCAAGGTGGCCGGCCTGTAGTAGATGTGGTGGGTTGGAAATGGTTCTCCTGTTGTAGACACTTAAGTGCCATTTTATTTGAGTCACTTCTTATCGAAAGAATCTATTTTATTATGATATATCGAGGGGTTGGGCATGGTCATGGGGACTGCTGATATGGCTAAGGCTGGGATCCGGTCATGCTTCTTCCACCTTTCTACCTGAACTCCATTTATCGTGTCACGCGTAGGTGGACAAAATACTCAATGTAGGTGCCAACAACTCGTGAGAGAACTAATCCAAATATCTTACTCTATATATCACATGAATCTAAGAATCCCTAGCTTCTTGGTCTAATCTTCTTTGCTTTGCCAAACCACTCCTCAAACTAAATTAATTTTCCTCAATTTAACTGTCATTCGTGAAATTAACAATATGATTACCATATCCATCACCCCATACCGTCACATATTTATCCTTGTAAATTATGTCATTTGCAGCGTAAATTATGTCATTTGCAGCAGGAGCATATATCCGTAATTATAAGCTTCATACAGCACCATATAAGTTCAATTAAAAGCTTCATATACACCTTCCTGTAAATTTTCTTTTCATGCATTATACTTTGGGCCTGATAGGATATTTGCTTGAAATCAAAGACAGTTTCCTCTGGAGCTACCTCATAGACCTTATGTTTGATTCTGTTTATAATTTTTAATTAACCAAAAAAGCTCAAAACATCTAAAATAAAATATTTTTTCCAACCTAATTTTAGGGATAGCAGAAAAGGGATGGCATATGATATGAACACACCCAATATGGACACTTTGCCTCACTTGGGGCTCTCTCAAATAGCACGTACACCTCCCTTTTGGGATAAAAGAGCTCATACAACCTGAACCAATGGCTCGATTATTCTGTGATTAAGTTCATATCTTCTATATTTCTTTTAGGATCGTGATCTGTTTTTCTTCTACTAGCTACTGTTATAAGTTGTTCCACATTTACATTGCGTTTGAACTAAATTTTCTTCGATTTCAAATCTAAATGTGTCAATTTCGTACTCCCAAGCATAGTTCAGGCTCATCTCTCATGAAATTTAGAGCGGTGAAGGCATGAAATAACTTCGTCACAACATAACACTCTTCCTGGACTAATCGTGACTTACATGGGGCTGATGTTCGAGTCTTGCTAATGTTCTCGTGATTTATCCAAAGGGCCGGCCTTTGGAGAGTTCAACGGTTATATAATATATATATATATATATATATATATCTTCGTCATAACTATCAAATATGCTCGTGCTGCACCATGTTAAACAGCAAACCATATTAATCGTAAATTTGAATGTTAGCTGAACCATGTTATTCGTCTAGCCAACACAGTTTTTCTTTTCCTTTTCTCGTACTTTAATACATGCTTGCATTGTGCTCTTATCTTCTATTTGCTGGATTGAATCAATTTCATGCATTAAAATGTGAGTATTACATGCTTGCTGCCCGCGTGGTACGCCTCACAAAGTAATGACCACCGAAACCCTAAGACATTCTTCTAGGTCTAATATTAAAATCACGAGGGCAAAACTCTGAATACTCTCCAGCCAAATCAATATCTTGGTGCAGTAATTTTCCTACCTTCACCATTAATCTAAATCTATTCTGTGGTATACTTCATTTCATTCTTCCAACTCATGTTTCTAGGCCCCTCGCATTGTGTGTGATTTTGTTAAAGAATTCGCCTAAAATCAATAGGTGAACCCCTACGAAACACGGATACTCTGCTCATGATCTTTTTAGGAGTGCCGTGGCTCTGTGAGATATTTTTTCGACACAAACAGGTGAGAATACGGTTAGAAGTGTCATTTAATTTAAGTATTTTCTTTTCTTGGTTGGAGTCGGCAAGGACAATTCTGGGACACTCTGGTTAGTTTTGTAATTGTATTTTAAGAAAGAAAAAAAAATTAATGTAATTTATGGGTTAAATAAAATATAGTATAAAGTTTTGGAAAACAAAAATTCAATCCAACTCTAAGCTATAAATTTTTACTGAAAAAATAAATTCTAAGTTGTAAATTGGTGATTGCATTCACGTTAAATTTAGATAAAATAAGCAAAACTTGTTTTCTAAATATACAATAATATATATATATATATATATATATATTGTAGTGTCCATGTCCCTTTTTTTAAAAAAGATTTGTTGTACCGCCATTTATTTATTGGATTGCACTGCTTTTTACCGTATCCATGCTTTTTAGAATGAACCATGTCACATCTTTCCAGTAACATTTTTGTTTGCTTTTTGAAAGGCATCTTTTCAGTGACTTGACTATAAATGTTTGCACTATTGATGCGAGTGTTGCTCCATGAAATTTTTTTTTTTTTTTTTTAGGTAAAAAAAGAAATTTTAATAGTGTTGCTCCATGAAATTGTTCAAACAACACTTGTAATATGCTTCTCCTTTTAAAAAAAATTCTTGTTTCAAATAGGAATACAATTAAAATTTTGACATTTCTGGAAATTCTTTGCAGGATCATGCAAGACGAACACGTCATCGGAAGGGAAGGGTTAAAGGAGCAATTTCCGGCTTCATTATTTGACTCTCTTCTCACATATAGTTTATGGGTTATAATCTAGTTCTACAACATTTTGATTGCAGGAACCATCTCTTTGTAAAAATTTTACTACTTCCCACTCCTTTTAATGGAAAAACAGGAATATATAAGTATAATTCTCTCTCTCTCTATATATATAGTGCTCCTTTTGTTGGGCTTCAGAATACATCCAGATTAATCCAATAGAAATTAGAGGAGGTATAACATGCATTTTTTTAGAATATATAAAATTGCACTGGATAAAACCCTAGAGATCAGGGTTGGAGCCAGTGTATACCTAGGACACTTGCCCTGGCCTGCCCACCATGCATATATAAATCTTTTTATATTTTGTATGTATATATATGAAATTTTTTATATAATGCCCCCTAAAATTATTAATTTTTTACAGTATCTTTTATTTTTTCTAGTTTGTTTCCTAATTTACTCTTTAAATTTTATTTTATTTTTTGAATGGTAAAGCAAACACACACACTTTTTATGCCCACACCGGGCTCAAACCCCTCCTATTTTCTTTGAAGATAAGAAAATTATGCCATTAGGCCAAAGACCCTTTGGTAATTTATTCTTTAAATTTCTTTGGTAATTTACTCTTTAAATTCCTTTAAAAAAAAAAAAAGAAAAAGAAAGTTCAATTTTCCTTGTTAAATTAAGTTTTAATTTTTTACTTTTTAAGTTATTTTTTACTTTTTAAGTTGTCATTTTTCTTACGTTTTTTTTTCCTTTCTAGCTCCGCCTCTGCTAGAGACTGCAAGTAGTCCCTTCTACTCTGAAAGTTCCATTAAAACGCATGCATGAAAAGAAACCAATCTTAGGTGTTGCAGACTTGCAATACAAAATGGTGCAGCAAACAATATCCAACTGGCCTTTAATAATTCTGATTTTAACTAAAAAATATGTGAATGAAATTACTACTGAAACCTTTGTTAATTCATCATCAACCAAGAAAGACCAACACATCTGCTTAAAGGTTTAGTCACAAAGTCCTGAATGAAATTTTCCATCCTTCAGAAATTAAAAAAAAATAAAAAAATAAAAAATAAAAAAATTGGATCAAGGCTACTAACCAGAGATAGAGGAACCAGCCTATCCAATATATGTCCTTGCACCAATTAGAGTGTGAAATCAAGAACCAGCAAAGTAAATTCTGCCTCAGAGACACAATTTTCGTGATCCATTTCCAAAAAATTCAAATCACACAAATAAATAAATTGCGCTCAAAGAAATCAAGTTCTTCGATTAAAGAATGCTTGTTAAAAATAGAGGTCAGTACATCAAATCAACTGGCACATTGCCGATGCACTTAAACCCGTGAGGAAGTCAATGCAGCAGTCTTGTTAGGCCAGAAAGTTTCCATAAAAATCCTATGTACCTCAATTTTGAAGATTGAAGAATGAGTATTACGAGTCTTGTGGAGCTCCAAACACAAGATTGATAATTTTAGAGCATTTGCTGAATCTCATAATCTACTTACCATCAAAGAACCACTCAAGCACAATAAAAATGCCACCTTATAGACACTAAAGATTGATAATTTTATGACATAATAATTTGAAATAAAATGACATCACAAACACGTCTTAGTTAAGCAAATGACACCATATATATATATATGAATATCTTCCAAAACACAGCACCAACAGGTACATGGGAGAGAAGGGTAACGCAACTAAAGACCACAAATTTTCGCGTAAAGAACTCACTCCACCGAAGGAAAAAGGCAAAACATTAAAAATAAAAAAATTAATTAATTAATTAATTAAACTTAAGTGATGGTAAAAGTAAGTTAGAGGGAGCATTATGAGCATATCAAAATCAGGGGGAAGGTAAAGGTGAGGACCAGATTCTACCTAGCAAAGCCACAAGGAAATAACACCGCAACTAGAAGTAAAATATCACAATCAGTCTTCCTGAACTGGAGATATTGATGATACTCGAGATAAAGAACTTACGCCAAATGGAAAGCATGCATAAAACAGATGGTAGGATTCTGCAACCATCTAGCAATGGGGAAACAAAAATAATAATGTAATTGCATCCATACATTGAAATTAAATGCCATGGAACATGGACTTTCTGAACAACCTAACCTTGTATTCCAAGAAAAAGAAAACTAGAAACTGACCTGTCCAGATTATGAGGGCATCAACAGTGAAATCAAGTACTGTTGAGTTAACAAGTTGAGCAGCCCAGTTAATTAAAAACAATAAGTAAAAGTGGTCAACATAACAAAAATATTTATACTTCATCAGAACATTAACAGCCCTATTTGCTGACCATGTGTTGATACTGCCAAGTACTTTTATAGTAACCAACCTGCCTCTTTTCAGACAATCAACTTCGCCTTTATATACTTTCCAGGAATAAAAATATTCATATTCAGGGGCAAAATGTATCCCAAGTAGACATAATATCGAAGTTCTGACTCTCTGCCACACCGTTAGCTATAAATGTCTGTAAAACAGAATGACGAAACAGCTTTAATTATTAACTCCCAGATTAATTATAAATATTATACACAAATCAATATGAGGAAAAAAAAACCAACCACAGGAGCTGTATGTATTAGTTCTACAAAGTTCATACAATCACTTGAATTTTTTCAGCCTTGGATGCACATTCCAAACCAACCACATCCAAGTTATATAATCCACTAATACGTCTTGAAAAAGTTCTTAAAACACTTTGGATTTCACTTTTAAATGGGAAAAAAACACACACACACACAGGGAGAGGGGGAGAGAGAGAGAGAGAGAGAAGGAAAGGGTCTCTAGTTTACTAAGGATGAAACACTTACACTAAAAAAATATCATTTGATTCAATCAAACAGGTGGGTCGATGAAAGATTTGTAGCCCCAAGTTGGAGCCTTTTCCATCAATGCTATTTTTTCCTTGAGACACTTGGTTATTTCCCACTAATTCATTCAATTCCTTTTAGGGAATACAAATTTGCACACATTGTCAAGTGACACCATCTTATATAGAGATTTACCCCACCAAACCAATCAGACTGAAAGAGATTTTTCCTAGATATAATGAAATAGATTGTGCATTTGAAGGATGAAATTGCACAGGCAGTAAAGCTAACCAGAGCTGTAACAGAAACAATAAGTTACATTTATTAATCATCGCTGCAAAGTAAACCTAATCCAAGGCCACAACTGATTAATGGTGAATATACACAAGTCATTAAGGAGGAAAGTTGGGCCAGAATATCCTCTCCTTAAAAAAATAGAGGTCGCATATCCGATAACAGATAGTGGCCAAAGCAAACCCTAGATAAAGATGAATGAAAAAGTCCATGGGATAAACTTGCCCATCTTCAAAGCCCATTGTACAATGTGATGCATAATACCACAGTAGGGACAGAGCTTTACAAAATGAATAATTGAACAATATAATTAGATAATCATTTAACAATCCCCGCCCTCCCCATCAAAATAGAAAAATATCACTGCACCTAGTTAATGAAGATTAACACCTTGTAAAATTTTCTACTACTAGTAGTTTAATATTGCAGATAGAAAAAGAAGACTTGAGCCCAATAAGTCACATAACAAGTCTCAACTAAATAAATGAAAATTTAACAACAGAAGGACCCAAACTCATTGCTACCATGGTTATTTGATACCAACAAGCTTATGCCCGATAATGCCACAAAAAATTATCTGTATATATCTTTTTCTTGATAATATAATATGACCAACATTTGAGTTCAGATAATAAATTTGTTGGCATGATGCCGCCTTACAATATATACATATATATATAAATCTCCTAAAGCACCTTTATATCATCCAAATGAGAGAACAGAATTTCATATTTATAGGTAATACACTTACAGTAGATCAACAAAAGAAGATCTTTTACTAGCATTCATCATCTCTGCTTCCATCTATTAAATAGTAGACTTCACAAATGGACCTGACAGATCCAACATATGCTTGAACAGGACGGCAGAGTTTCTTTTTATTTTGTTGTAGGACTGCAGACATATATTACTGCTCATGTCATCACTCCCATGGAAATTACCCAAATGGTCATCATCACTGTTGAAAATCTTTTCTTTGAAGTAATAAGTATTTACTAAAAACTCAAGAAGGGTAAGAAAGGCAGTTAAGTAGTTAACATAAAGCTAAACAGAAGATACAGTTACAAGAAAGGGGAATTAAACATTGAAAAAAAATGACAAAAAGACTACAAAAACTTGATAGTTGGAGTATAAATTATGTGGATAAATGGATTAAAAAAATATTTCATTAGTCAAAAAGGATTTAGGTGTTCATGCTCTATTCTCAATGTATCATGCCCTGAAAAATAATTAATGTCGACTCCTATTGCATTCTGTTAGCTTCCAGAAGTATGCCAAGTTGGACAAAACACTGCCTTAAAATTTTGTAACAGGACAACAAACAGGAAGAGAAGATTTCACAACAAGAGCACTTAACTTTCCCCTTCACAATGTATCCAGAGACCTCCGACCAGCAAAAAGGAATGTTTCCATTCCTAATGTTTTTGTGGGGTGCCATTGCATGATAATATGAGACTGAATTGCAGTGTCCTCTTTGCGCCCTTGAAATAATATTATCTCAGCTGTGCGGACTCCCCCTCCTAAAAAAGGTTTAGCTTAACTTCTATGGTACTTTCTTAAACCTTAGGCCAAGAGGGAACTGGGAGAATTTTTAAAAGATAAGTCAGGGCGTATAATTCGTCTTCAATCTCCAGCTGCAAGCACATCCACTAATAAAGTGAATGCTAAAACCTCTTTAAGGGCCTCAATAAGCTATGGCTATAGAGATTCTGACTGTGTTTTATTTAACGAAATTGCAAGGTTGTAATTAGGTGGTTGAAAGTGAGGTCCATAGGGTTCCATTAATGGAAGGGATTCCTGATCTGTGTCACATGGATATGGAGATTTAGTAAGATTGCAAAGTTCACAAACAATCGAGCTCACGAGTTAGTCAAAGCTTATAGTACAAATGCTGGAGTTAGTTAGGAGGGCCATCTACACTCCTTAAGTAATATTTATTTTGATAGTTTGTAGTACATAGAATTTATACTTATGATTTTGTTATGTTCTGTACATCTCTTCTATGTTAGGGTGTTCTTATTTTAGGTTTTCTTTTTCCTTTCTATTTAAACGATTTCTCATACTCCCCCTGTTTTATCTTTCTCTTCTAAAAATACGCCTCTTTTTTTCATTAAATAATAATAACAACTACAATAATGATAATAACCTAGAAGATTAACAAATATTTCACCTGTCAGACAAGTCCATTTCCATACCTACCAACCTTTTTCTATTACGGATTATCAAGTAGAGCAGCCATAGAACTTTAGCAATATCATTCATCATCCAAATAATACTCTGTCACCAACAATTAGTTACTGCATATGTTATGATCTTCAATGCACTAGTTATCGAGATACACAAAGCAGAATGCATTAACCTACATATAAATAGGAACCCATATTACCACTCATCGTTCCAGCTCAAACAAATACAACATAAAGGATGGTCTCAGCATCAACATTGAAAGTTAACCATTCAAATTTTCATAATGATACTAATGAAAGACACATTCCAATAAGGTGAAACCCACAACAAGATTCAAAACCATTTTTTTTTTCCTCATCTCTAGGCGATGAAGGAATGACCAAGGTATGGATCTCATCTATGAATACTCTATATCAAAAACTACAACTCATGAATACCTATAGAAATCCTGTGGGATAGTAAAAAACAGTCTAATTCAAACACATTAAAGGGATGGAATCAAGATTGTAACCAGTACAAGGAGTTTCTCACTGCAGCATGCGAAAATCAACCACTGCTTTTCAGAAAAACAATAGTTCGATCTGTCCATGGAATACCTCAAGTAACAAAAGAGCCATGCTTACTTTATGCACTTCCCATATATTTATGTTCAACACCTTATACTCTTCATTCATTATTACAATGAGAAACCAAAAGCTAACAGTGAATTTAAATTTTTCTCCCATAAAAGTTATCGGATGCACACATTATCAATGGATCAATGAAACACGAGGTAAGAGTCAAAAAAATATGACTAGGTTGTATCTCGTGGACCATGAAGAGGCTTTCTATCTTTATTGTTAAATTTGAAGATTGTATGGCACTCGTTGATATTATGAATGAATCTAGAATGCAAAGCAATAATTAGCTCTGGAGTCCAGCTTGACAAACCCTCTTAGCCAAAGGTTTAGAATTCCAAAAGTAAGTAATATATAAAAATCTACGAATAAAAAACACAATAATCAACAGAAAGAAGGTATCGAATTAATCTCATATATTGATACAATAATAATATGGGGATCAATCTTCTAGCAAACAATTCGGAATACCTTTTGCGCACTAAATCTATGCAACATGCACATCTAAAATCTATAACATGAATCCGCAAAATTGTAATAAATCGGGAAAAAGTGATCTCTCACCATTGGATCCTGACCTCTTTGCATGTTTCATCTTCTCAAGCTGGACCTGAGTGTCCATAAAAAGCTGCATCTTTTGAACCTCCAAATCTTTTGCAAACTCCATCCTCTGCTTCTCCAATTCAATCATCTGCCTCTGTTTTTCCCCCTCAACCCTCTCGTATATCTCTCCAAAACTCTCGATCGCCCTTGCCAGCCGCCTCATTCCCTCCGTATCTCTGTTCCTCCGTCCACTGCTCTCCTCGCTCGACCTCAAATCCTCCGACTCACCCTCATCCTCCGATTCCTCTTCCACCGCCGCTGCAGCGGCTGCCGCAGCAACAGCCGAATAATTCCTCCTAAAGTACGAATCATCCACTGCCGGCGCCGGACGCTTCTGTGGAAGTACCACCGCCGTGGTCGGCGGCTTCCGGTAGGGAAAAGGAACCGCCACAGGTGGTGAAGGCGGCGTCTTTTTAGCCGCCGTAACGCTGGATCCGATCAACACATCAAGTCGGCCATAGAACTGCCAAGAGCTCGCTAGGGCTCCATTAGACTCAGAAACCCTAGCTTTCTCGACCTTGTATTTCTTCTTGAGAGTATCGATCCGGTTCTTGCACTGAACGTCCGTACGCCGAGTCTTCTTGGTGTGGCCGTGAAGGGCGTTGACGGTGTCCGCCACCTCCTGCCAGTCCTTCTGACGGAGGTTGCCGCGGTTAAGCTCCAGATAACGGCGGCCCCAAGCGTCGACGAGAGTAGACGTCGCTTCCTCGCTCCAACAATCCTCACGGAACGGTAACTGACGCGATGTTGCGGTTTGTGGAGCCGATGATTCCGTCAGATCAGCCATAGTCAAAACCTCGGTGGTGGTGGTGGTGGTGGTGTATGGTGGGGTAGAGAGAGAGAGAGAGAGGTGGTGGCTGCGTCGGTGAATGGGTGTTGTCGATGTGGATGATGATGATGTTGATGAGCGGCAATGCGCCGGTAATGGATAGACGCGTGAGGTGCATGTGAAAAGGTGGGGTAAGTACGGTGAGAGGGTCGGTAAGGGGTCGCCGGGATCGAGAGCGCGTGAAGCGACGATTGCGCGAGGATGAGTGGGTGGGTCTCAGTTCGGCTCGGCTTGGACGGTTTGGTTAGGTTTTGTTACGTCGCTGTTTCGGATTTTACTATTTTATTCTTTTTTTGGACGGATTTGGAGTGTCGTCCGTTGAGGGGAAGGGAGGGGAAGGGAAGGGAAGAGGGAAAGGGAAGGGAGGGGTTTCTTGACACTTGCAACTTTATTTTTTTTTAAAACAAAAAACTCTTTTAGTCTAATAATCTTTAATATACAGGCCCTAAAATAAGTGAAATCAACTGCAAATCACACGTGATTATTTTTGTTTTTATACATGAATATGGATACTTTTGTCTTGAAAAATAAAATTTCATCCAATCCATTAAACCCAAATACATTGGAAGTTTTTTTCATTCACTCCACGCAATAAAGTGAAAAAGAACAAGAAATAAAAAAAAAAAGAAAGAAAGAGAAGGAAGTAGATACATACCTCCTCTATTTTTTAACATTTCAAGAAACACAAACTGACACGTTCTGACAGAATTTTAGTGGTTTTAGCAAAACCCCACTCTGTTACAAAATTAGTCATACCAATTATATCCCTATATCAAGACGATTTTATAATTGGTAT
>JAOTQH010000002.1:1117297-1133275 GCA_025631255.1 Cornus kousa | reverse complement strand
AAAGTTTTATCCGACAAAAAAAAAAAAAAAAAGAAAAGAAAAAAAGAAAAAGGGACACGGGCCATTTCTGAATATACTTATAATGGCGCAATAAAGTTTCAACACAGTAATAATAGCAATAATGCTAATCCATAAGGTCAAATTGTCAGTGCTAAACAAACGGTAAAATATTTGGGCACACGTAGTGCAAGTGACCGTTGGGAACAGTGATTCCTTCAGCACATAGCATACTACATTGGTTCTTGTCAGATCAGGTGTAAGTAACGTTAAAATAACCCAACATCTCCAAGGAATTTCTATATGATCAATACAAATATATGGTCCGCATAACAAGAAAAAAAAAAAGACAACTATTCATGTAATTGAAGATCCAACATTCAAGAAAAAGTGAGAGAAAAAAAAATTTAAATGAAAAAGCAAAACATACACTTATTTGTCTAGGTTCGAACTCGAACCTCTCCTCTTTTTAAGAGTAGAGATATTATACTAGTATTACTAGGCCAAAGGCCTTTAATCAGTAAAGGCATTTTACGAGATAATCATATTTAAGAGAAGAGTTTCACAAGAAATATACCAGAAGAAAAAGATGGATAACCATACATATTATATTTATAATTTTGAAGCATAAAGCAGCAGTGCTAGAAATTTATACATGGAAGAACTCCAAGAATTCGAGTAAAACATTGTACAAATTGTCAAAATTTTACATGTAATATCAAACTAATCAAAACACCCACTTAGGCAAGAGAACTAAATTCGAAAAATATGGTAAACTTTGTTGTGGTGCCTTAACAATCAATGGAAATGCAGCTTGGGGTCATTGCACCATCGTCTTTGCTCACAAATGGATTGATCTTGACCCAAACCAGAGAGAAAACAGAGGCCAAGAGCACTGACCACAGTACAACAATGGTTGGAGTCCGGTTTTGGCGCCCCATAAGACCCTTGAGGAATGGGTACAGATGAAGGATCACCCAAAAGGCAAAGAACACCTTGCCAAAAAGAGGACCCCAAGCTTCATACCCTTTATTTAAAGCATCTGAAAATCCAGCAACAACACCTACCAAGTTGATAATGAGAAGGGTTGTCGGAGGGATCAAAACCGTTGTCCATTTGATGATATACAGTTCACCAAATTCTGTGTCATCGGTTGCCTTTGCAGTCACGGTGAAGTTGGTATCAAGGCCAGCAGTCATTTTGAGAATTCCTTGGAAGACCGCGAATAAATGGGCTGAAACTCCTCCAATCACCCAAAACTGCTCATTACGCCACCAATCTTCGATGCTGACTCCACTCCAGCGCAACTCAAGCACACTGGTCGTGATAATGGAAATGAAGAGGCCAAGAAACCAGACGCTAGCTAGGTTTGAGAGCTGAATCAAGACGCATAGTACTTCACACAGTAAGTTCCTCATATCATTAAACACAAAAAAAAAAAATGAAAAAGGAACAGAACATATGAAAAAGTAGCATTTGTCATTGTTTTACACAAAATGGTTGTTGTCATACTAGAACATACATGCAATGACCTATATATAGTGGCCGGGTGTGTGCGTTTGCTTGAACTTTCGAGGAAAAAAAAAAAGTTAGAACTTTTACTGTTGCACCAAGTAATGACTCTTTACATGCATGATTGAGTGAGCATGAATAATGATTTGTATGTACCAAAATCGCATTTGTACTAGCAGTGTGATTTGCTTTTCCCTCAATATTTTCTATCAGCTATACCAATTTTTCTTTTCCTTGCTGAATTTGGATGTGACAACAATCCCATCATCTTCTAAATACAAAATTGATCCAACTAAATTGTTTTAATGCTTCTGTTGGTAAAGAAAAAAAAACTCTACAAACTCGAATAAGATTTGAAGTTGAAGGTGAAAGAAATTACCGTAGGTATGATGAAATCTCCAGTCAGAAGGCAAATTGCAGGCAGTGTGCAGTATGCAATGAGAGGCAGAGATGTGAATGGGTAAACAATGGTGTTGATGTATGCCAATCTTTGCAGCCACATAAGACGGCCTCCTCCAAATCCATACCACAGGGGACAATGTCTGCTCAGGAAAATTTCAACAGAGCCAAGTGCCCACCGGAGAACTTGGTGCAACCTGTCAGACAAGTTGATGGGTGCAGAACCCTTGAATGCAGGCCTTAGTGGCATGCAGTAAATTGACCTCCACCCTCGGCACTGCATCTTGAAACCCGTCAAGATATCTTCAGTAACTGAACCATATATCCAGCCAATCTGAAAAGACAAAACACAAAATTGAACATTTCCCTTGTTATACTAGTCAGCCATGGAGTAAAACCAAAATGGCCACATTGTAACAAGGCCTCTAAAAAATACACACAGACGGCATTAAAATAAGATATTATATCAAAACATAAAAAGTCCAACCTCTTTTCCCCAAGCAGTCTTCTCTTCATAGCCACAACTAATGACTTGAATTGCTTCATTGATTAGTGTAGATGGGTTGGCAGATTCAGCCACTCCTCCATACTCCATCAGTGTAGACTCGATGAACACTGAAGACAAGCCAAATGTTTTCTCAAAGCTCATTTGTGACATGAGTAATGACCTCTCATGATCATCATAATCTGCAAAACGAAATCAAAACGTATCTTAATTATTGAGAACTTGACTATTTTATTGACCTTAATCTAGATGTCCTGATGGAGCAGACGTACTATCAATCTCTCTGAGGTTAAAAATGGCAGCATTTAGATCGTCCCTCTTTGAATCTCGGTATTCCTCTGTCAGATCTTTCGAGGGCTTCTTGGGGCGACAGCAACAAGAAGATGAAGACTTGGGTAAAGTGGGCAATGATGCAGGTCCATAGCCATAAAGTGCTTGCCTGTTGAAAACACAACCTGTCCCCACATACATTGGTCCTTGAAGACCATCCAGTCCTTTCATGTTAATCTGAAATCAAGAATTAAAGAATTCTCATAAGGTTCACTGCTAAGGATAATAGAGCAACCAGGGTTCAAAATATTGCTATCTACCATATTTATCACTACAATACAATAATTATTGTTCTGAAGTATGTTAATATAATCATCTAACACTTATATGCTAATATTAACTAATATGAAAAATAACTCAAATGTATGCATTGTATCTAGAGCACATTTTCTGCTGAAGTTCAAACCAGCTTATATGCAAATTGGTCAAAAGTCCAAAATTTGCCAATTATTGCAAATAAATGAAGTTAAAAATTCCAAGTTTTTCCAAATCAAGATTTGGCAGCAATATGCTCTAAACACTATTCTTTTAAGTACATTATAATGGAATAATTTATTTCTTTCCCCAATATCTCCATAAAATTTGCAGAATCCTTTTCCCCAACCTTGCCACGCTTCTTCTGAAGGGGAAATTTTTTATTACTTGACTCCATTTGGTTTAGAAAATGAATATGAAATTTTAATTGGTTTCAGATAGCTGCCATATCTTAAATTCTACAATGCTGTTTAAATTGCATAGTAGTAAGCTTACATCAAAGAAGACTATGTTGCGGTTGGCATATCTATCACTGCGATCAATGCCATCAAATCTCTGTGGAAATTGCACATAGCATACATCACGACCAACTTGGGGATCCATCAAGAAACACATTGCCTCTCGAACTGCCTTGCTATTGTTTACGTAGTGATCACAATCAAGATTGAGGATGAAGGGAGCATTTGTGAGAACTGCGGACACCCTTACCTGCAAGTAATCAAACATTGAGGTATAAATAAAATTACATCCTTGAAAAGAGTAATGTATTATCAGGTAATGAATATAGACATACCAGAGCATTTTCAGCACCAGCTTTTTTGTGATGTTGGTAGCCAGGTCTCTTTTCTCTTGAGACATAAACCAATCTGGGAAGTTCATTTCCCTCTATGTCATGGGCACCACTATGTCCAAGAAAAACCTGAAAAAAAAAAAAATATATATATATATATATATATATAGTGAATAGAAAAAAGCTTATGTCAAAATTTCAGTTTTTAAAATGTGAGCTTGTGAAGCACTCTGTAAGAAAGAGTTTTGTGAATAATCAGATATTTGCACCTGGAATGACTGTTGACACTCCAAAAACCAATCAAATTAAGGGGAAAAAAGAACACATGGTATCTCCTTAACGACACAAAATGTGAACTTGATTTCTTTAAACAATAAACACTGAAAGTACATAATAAATTCTATAGCTAATAAATTTTGGAGACATAAACCAATGAGGGATGTTAATTTTCACTATGTCTTGGGCATCACTATGTTCAAGAAAATCCTGAAAAATCCGAAAGAAATGCTTGTGTCAAATATTCAGTTTATCAACAATGTGATTCTGGGAAGTTTCTATGAGAAAGAGTTCCTCGAAGACTCAGATATGAAACTGGACTGATACTTGCTATTCTAAAGCAAATCGAATGAAAAGGGAATGCATTTGCAGATACTCAGGAAACTCTGAAGATACTCAGGAAATAGGTTTCCCCATAGCCTCTTCAGATGTTCAAGAAGTCAATTACTAATGGTGTTAAGCTTCAAACTAGAACATCAAACCTTTTACATCTAGAAAATGCTAGCAGTGGTTCAGAGAGAGACGATATCCAACATGACAAATTTAAAATTTTAAGTTTAGAAATAGATAACTTAAACCATAATGATTGATATATAGGTGCAAACTCCACTAGAATTTGGTGAAACATTGACATTTTTGGGAAGCACCATTTATGAGATGAATTTTGTTAATCAAAAAAATGGCACGAATTATACTTTTCAGACATATTTAATGTACCAGGTGCATTCAGTTCACTTGAGAGAATTCAATTGCATCATTGAAGATACATAGAAAACACTACATTATGTCAATGCCAAACAATGCATATAGAATGACTGGCAGACTAACAAATTGAATCAACCTGAATCATTCCAGGGTGGTCACGTGTGTTATTTCCCGGCCAAGATGTTCCATCTTGCATTGTCCAGCCCTCATCTGGTGTTTTCTGAGCCTTTGCTACCAAAGCATTTACCCGCACTTTGTACTCTTCGTAGTCTCTCTGTGATCAGATAGGAAGCAAAAAGGAGAAGATTAGCTTTGGATAACATTGATACAATATAATATTTTTCCTATAAATTTAGCATCTTAAAGCATTCAACTAAAGAAACTAGGCATTCAAGAACTGCAAGTAGATGACAGATTTAGATGCCTACTTTCATTGCTCTACGTTCCTTCACAAAAGAAGGTTGCACTTTATCTTTCAAGTAGTCAATCTTCTGTGAGAAATAAAACTCCGGTGCACGTGGTTCAATTGAAAACTTTTTGCAGAATGGAACCCACTTCCTTGCAAAATCAGCCGTTTCAACGAGAGACTCAAATGTAAGCATAGCAGCACCATCATCAGACACATAGCAGGAGACTTTCTCCACAGGGTAGTCCACAGCAAGGATCGAGAGCACAGTATTGGCAGTAATAAGTGGTGGTTCTTTCAAAGGATCCACTGTACTCACGAAGAAATCCACTGGAGCAAGTTCATTGGGCTCACCCTCTCTTTCAAACCTGCCATGGCATGTAAATTTTTTTTTCTTTAGTTTAAAATTTGTCATCAAATTACAGTCCATAACTGAATCAAAAACCCACGATTTTTTCATACTTCCTGTACTATTTCTCACACTATTCTATATAGTCGTTAAGCTCAGCCTATACCAAATTAACTGCACAGGATGTTATATGGTCAGATATAAGTAAAAGTAATGGGAAGTTAGAGGTGAAAATACTGTACGTGAATGCCTAGTATTAAATATAAAAATCAAAATCTTTATGATTTTGACTGGTCTATGTAACAAGGGTTGATACTAATAAAAATGTTTATATATTCAAGAAAAGGATGAATTTCAAGACAAAAATGGAGAACTTAGATCTAAGAGAGGATAAAAAAGGATGCTTGACAGTAAGGCATCTACAAAAATACAAATTCGTTTTATAATTAACACTCTTAACTAGAGCTTCAATTCTCAATATATATCTATAATTTTGCAGTTAGGCAAGCTACCTTTCAGATAGCACATCAATAAATGTATCCCTATTAATAGGAGACCATTTAGGAAATTGATCCAACACCCAAGAAACAGCAAACCAGAGCTCGCAAATGACAGAAGTGAGCCACAGAGCAAAAGCACTGTCAACAGGATTCGTCACTCTATAATGGAAGAAAAGGCCAAGAATGATCAATCGC
Source organism: Cornus kousa (assembly GCA_025631255.1). Classification (NCBI taxonomy): domain Eukaryota; kingdom Viridiplantae; phylum Streptophyta; class Magnoliopsida; order Cornales; family Cornaceae; genus Cornus; species Cornus kousa. The sequence goes on along the minus strand of JAOTQH010000002.1, from coordinate 1,127,056 downwards.
ATAATAATCACAATTCTGTATGGTGTGAGTTGGTTCTTTGGAATTGGAACGATTCTTGAAAGTGGCTGCGAAGCATCTGCTGTCCTGCACAAGCAATCATCGCATCTCAACGATAAACGAACATTCTTAAAACCAAAGATTGTTTAATTAGAACTTCAATGGAATGTGACCTAAACATTAAAGATTCAGCTATAATGACTCGGCAGAATAAATGGATGATTAATACAAAAATATGCCGTGCACTACACATCACAACCTACAGGAAAACTAGTATATATGATATGAAATTGCTAAAATGAGAAAAGCTAACACACTTCATGCTTGTTGAAATTTAATGTAACGGCAAAATAATGTGATTTTTTCCCTTAGTCTTCATCTAGAATCATTGGACTAGAAACCATTTTAACATGAAACAGTAAACAATCAAAAGTCATGATCATATTTATGCTTTAGTACAAAAATTGTCTTTTCAGCCACACCATAACCTAGCAATTGACAGCAACTTCAAGGGATGCATGAAAGCCATTGATATTTTGGAAATTAGTTTAAACCATGACCCTTAATCTTTTTAATTCTATCATAAACCACCATACATTTTATGGAGAACGATTTCAATATCTGCCGTGACTTAACCCATCTAGTTTTCTTACTAATTATATTTCATACATTTCTTGTTCATGCTCCATTAGGAAATCAAACTTATTTTCTATACACTTACTGCTGCTTTTCTTCCATCTGCTGCTCAGGTGGAATTTCAGCTTCTTTAACAACTTTCTTCGGAGCCTTTTTCTTCTTGTTGTTCTTTTTATCCTTCCAACTTTCCACCCTATTCTTCCATATTGGGTTCCCAGATTCGCCATTCATATCTTCAGAAGAAGGGGAAAAACAGATGATTCAATGTCTCAGGAAACCGTTATTTATAGAATTAAACCGAAGGATCGAGCTAATTGTATGATACAAATGCCAATTTACTCACCACTGTCTACTGTGGATATACTAAAATTTCTAGCATGAAGTCCAACATCCTGTACCAACCAAGAAGGATCATGAAGTATGTTAGCATTTAACTTATTGAAGTTCTTTTTCGGGGAGTATGTTAGCATTTAACATATTAAAGTTCTATACACAAAGCACATTGAATTTACAACCAATAGTTCACAAAAAGAAAAAAAATTAGAAGGAATAGGAAAAATCTAAGTTTTTGTTACATTTCCTCAACAATTGACAAAAAAAATTTAAAAAAAATTTTAAAAATCATAATTCTTTTTAATTCCACCCACTCTTAAATTGGTTGTTGACAATCATACCTGAGAATTATCGAGGTAGGCACCCATTGTGGAACGATTGCCAGATGCCTCTGTTTCTGCATCAGCCATTGTAGAAATTTCTGTGCCATAGAGATGAGAGATTAAAACGTGTTAAGTCCTGGTTTTAACAATAGGAAAAAGAAAATAATAATTACCATAAATACAAATACAAATTCATTTTTCATATTTCTTTAAGGTCATGGTGTCAAACCCAAACAACAAAGAAAATTCAAAAGATCAAACAATGCCATTATCAAAATACATAATTTTGGCCATAGAGACTTCAAAATTTTTACTAAATAATGTTTGACAATTATCTGCTGGGGCAATATGTTTTGAAGATTTGTGGGTTCCACACAAAGTTAGCAATTAGCAAGTTAAAGTAAACACACTAAACAAACCCTTCGTTTTCACCACTTGGAATCAGCAATTTAAAAGCAATAGAGGATACAAAAAATTAATCAATTCGCAGAACAAAATTCATAACTGTCACTCTTTCTTGCCACTGTAACAATTTGTTAAAACAACTCATAAAATATTTTTGGTAGATTGAAATAGAACCTAGAAATAAAACAACAACTAAGGCATCAGATGAAGATAATAATACCTTCATAGGGAGCGCCACAACGAATGCACGCAGTACGCCCTTCTTTGATGTCATGATCGAAACACGACTTGCAAATTGGAAAACTACATTCATGACAAGCCACAAACACCTCTCCATTTGGATTCAAAGCCACTTGTTCTCCACATGTGTTGCAAATAGGTACTCCAGACTCCATCATCTTGATCTCACTTCCCTTCTTTCAAAATCCCCAATACTCAAACCCTAGCTGGGGATTTTGATCATTCACTCTCTTTAAATCTTGGTTTGTTGTTTTTCTTTTTTTATAATGGGAAAAAACAAAAAAATAATCCAAACCCAGCTAGAGTATGTTGCTTAGAATGGAATTGTAATGGTGGTAGTGGTAAGATTTTTGTAATGGTGAAGAGGGGTGGATGGTAGAGGCTTTTGGTGGTAGGGCATGGAGGTTAGGGTGTTGGTGTCACATTGTATTTGCAGAAAGAGAGAGATGAGAAGCAACGTCTTTTTCTTTCTTTAAAGATTTGAAAAATTGCGGGAGTTTTAAGGAATGTTATTGTTGGGCTTGCCACATCTCTAACCAACCAACCTTGAGCCTGACGGCTTGACTAATTGCTGAACCTCAAATCCTCAAATTGTACCAAGTAATTTCTTTGCAACCCAAAGGGATAACCTAATGGCGGGATTCACATCACCCTCTCAATGTTGGGAGTTCGTTCCCGTAATTGCCCACGCATATAAGCTTATGAGATTCTGGAGTACTCTAAGAGACCCAACACCACCATCATGGAATCATCGGCGAGTGAGAGGAAAAAAAAAGAGAGCACATTATATGTAATTGCTGTGTTTCTGATTTGAAGGGTTTCCAAATTTTATTTTTATTTATTTTAAGTAAAAAATATCTTTAATAATCATATGATTAACATTCTAATAATAGATATGCATAAGCATTATGATAAAAACAGGTTTAAGCACCAAAATTATATATTGTTTTATTTTGTGTACCTGATTAGTAGATCCACAATCTTTTCAGACTTTTTGTCAAAAAATAAAGAGTTATTTCTAACCCAATGCAAGTGCAGTTATGATGCAACCACATAATCCCCACCAACAGGGACATTGCATCTACTGACTGAAGAATTGGAACTAAATTCACAGCTGTCTCTGTTATGGTGAATTTAAGCCCAAATTAAACAGTAGGCCTGACTGTATTGTTTAGGTCCATTTATGCAGCTCAACTAAAAACAGGATCTCACTTCTCTCTCGCCCCCAATCTCAATCATATCTGGGCAAGAATTTGAATATTAGCAATAAAAAGTGGCAAAAAAATGTTTGTTGAAATCCAAAAACTCAAATTGAGTTATACATGTACTTACTTTACAACCAAAAATAACAAAACCAATATTCTTAAATCATATTTTGCTGGTCTCAAGTAATATAACTATTCAACATATATCTATTACTGATCAAAATAAATAACAAATAATAATAATAAATCATATATCTATTACAAACTCCACCCCTTCCTCATCCATGTTCTCATTTTCACCCTAAAGATGCTGAAAACTTTGACCAATTTCTTTTCCCCAATTTAATAGTATGGCAATAAACATAACAGGTACCTAATCTGAATAGACAATTTGCTCCGATACAAAATGCCTATTTCTTCCAACTCTGATAGACAAAACTGGCCATTAGTCAGTCCATTGTCATACTCCCCAAATACAAAAGGTTGTGGTCCTTGTGGAACAACATCCCCCTGTTGAGCGGAAAGAGAATCAGCTGTCTTTACTTTCCATGTATATATAAAAACAAGGGAAAATGGAAAACACATTTTCTTTAAGGGGGAAAAAAAATCCCATAGAGGCACTAGTCTTTGCTAGTATGCCAGGGATAGATTTGCGTCCGTGAAAAGCCAACCCATGGAGAGAACAATTGTGCACTTGATCTATGTAACAGTATAAACCTTCACTATTTTGGATGTATCACATACAACAAGGTTCTCCGAATCAGTTGGCATGGTACAAACCCAGTTGACCTGAACACGTAAGCGGGCAATGATGAGAAATGATAAAATAATGGAAGATTAAAAAATGAAACTGAGGAGCAAGATACTCCAAGGGCAATGCAGGGGAAACTCACCTTTTTGCCCAAGTTAATATTTAAGTGTAAAAGATCACCATCGCTGCTAGTTTGACCAGCATTATAATATCTAGACCAATCCCATACCTTCACTAATTTATCATTTCCGCCTGAAATGATAAACCTCCCTTTCTCCCCAAACATTGAAAATGCCCTGATTGAATTATACTAACATCAATGAGTGAATAGAATTTCATCAGACCACCTAATTGAATTACTTACACGCAGGATACAGCAGCGGTATGCCCTCCCAAAGCGTAATCCAGATGCAACTTCTTTCTTCCATTTTGATCTAGGGTTTCAGTACTTGCGAATGGAACACTGCCTTTTGATCTTGCTTGATTACCTTTCTGGGGCTTTGAGGAACTTTTTGACTTAGTAGCAAGTTCTGAATCGATATTGATCACATCAACGACACCATCGCCCCTAGCTACAACACATACCTTGCCTGATTTATCCAACATATCAACTTCTGGAACTGCTAGAGCATGGACAAAAGCAGGATTGCAACATCGTCCAGCATTACCTCTACTGTCCTCACCAGGCATACCTGCAGCAAAGAAAATGTGGTGAGATTGCTCTAATATTTTGTCCAAGCATAAACCACAATAATATCCCATTTTCTTATATTATTCTATTAAAATATAACAAACGCCAAACAAAGAAAATTGATGGTGTGAACGAGGGTGTATGTATCACTCATAACCGACACCGGTGTTATAGAAGTAAATACATATTACTATGGGCTACACATTCTTTTATTTTTCCCCTTTGATTGAGAGGGAGGTCGAGTGTAGAACCTATTTTTGACTCTCCCTACATTCACCCGCTGCAAGTGATTTTTGGGTGATTGCTCTAAATTTTTTGAGCCTCATTCTTCATCTGTCTATATCAACATGTATCTTTTTCTTCTTCTTGGGTTATCATCTCAATGATGAAACTAGTTGGATTTAGCTATTCACGCTTCTATCACTTGATTCTCACAAGTCTCAGGACCAAGAAGACAATTACACCCATCGGCTTGCAGATTTTCATAGGTTTCTATTGGATCTTAGCTCGAGTTGAGCTTGAGCACCTCGAAATCCAGTTAGGCTCGACCCCACTTGCTTTCAACCCACCTTGCATAACCAAAAAGAAAGAAAAAAGGAGAAAAAAACTGACAGAAACCGAGATTGGATTTTTCATTGATTTTAATATAACCATTACATGCTCCTTATGGACAAAATCCTAACCACCCAATTTCCACGCAAAATATATTTCATTGATTGAGGAATATCCTCCAGATGGAGCAAATTTTGGTTTTATCAACTCAAATAGCAGCCAAGACTTTGGACAAGTAAATTGACATGAAAGTGTCCTAATTGTTGTGAGCTGGAGAAAAACATCATATGACCAGGCTACTATCTCAGACCTAATTTTTTTGAACCCATCAACTGGGTGGCAATGAATCTCATTTTTAGTTAATTCACAGAAAGAATTCAAGTCATACATACCAAAGTCCGCAATTTTGTATGGCCGTCCTTTGGAGAAGTCCCACATCACAAGCTTTGAATCAAGACCACCAGTAATGACTGCAAAGCACCCCATACATAGACTGCTAGTCAAATAAATATTCGATGCATGTTGAAAAGGGATCTCTGGAACAATCACGACATATACTTTGCAAATTGCAAGTGAAACATCTAAAAGGCTCATATTCTTGAATATTGCAATATTATAAAGGGCAGATATTATTATTGTCATGATTCATGAGAAAGGGAAAAAGCCTTTACAATGACACAAGGTACTTCCCCAGAGCAGCCAAGTGGGTAACATTAATGCTACTATTATGTATTATCATCATGCCATTATTTTACAAATAAACTGTCTTAATTCCAACTATTATCCATGTGCTTAATTCACTATTTCTAACACCTCATATCCTGGCTTTCCAAAGTGATGCAAAAACATGGAAGCTATGCACTCAACGTTCATTGTTGACCCAATTTTAAGTGTCAGAATCACTGATGACGGAGATCAACTCCTTGAAGTGTATGATTGAGAAAGGAAGTAAAGGAGAAAAGCCAATGTGGACCCTACCATGGATAACACATGTTAAGAAAGTACACTTTTGGTGTTCAGTTGTGCCCACTTTAGTTATGGACCTCTACATTAGGAGAAATCAGGTTTTTCTTTAGTTAAAAATGTTTAAATTTCAGCAGATTAGGGATAATTTAGAAATTTATCATTGATTGGGCCAGTTTAGTACTGCATTTTTTCCCCGATTATGTCAAGTCCTTTACTTTTCTGAATTAGCCAGTGTCTTAGTTTAGGAAATCATTTCTCTAAAAGCAAAGTTTCTGTACTTCTATACACCCCCCCCTCTCTCAAACACAAAAGGGGCACGGGGAGAAAGAAAATCAGCATCTTCAACATTGAACACATAACAACACAAAATTATTCTTTCTTTTGACCCACTAAACATCTCCAACAAAAAATAGAACACTTCCATTTTCATTCCAAAGAAATCACCATTGAAGCTTATCAAGGCAATCAGCTTCAAAGGCTGCCATTCTGGAGTAAGTGACACCAGGAAATTACTAGTGGAAGCTCTTAGATTAAACATGTGCCAACTGGAAATACGGCAGAATTACAGTTTTTTAAACTATTATATATCTAATAATTTTTTTTTTTTTTTTGATAAGTAAGACAATTGTATAGAAGTGCTCAAAATGGGAGCGAAGCCCAAAAGAACTACGCAAGGCCAAAAAGGGCCTCTAAACTTTCAAAGAGTCCAAAAAATCTATATCCAATATATATACGTACACACATATATGAGATCAATGGACCTGATCCTCCCACACAATTCCCTCATCAAATCATCCTTTGGGTACCATTGTTAAGAGCTTCAAGCACAATAGGAACTAAAAATGGAAAGTGGGTGGCAATCTAAGGCCGCTAGAAATCCAACAAAATTACTCGTCATCGACAACCTTCCTCTTATTCCCATCCATATCCCTTTTCACATACTCAACCTATGATATATCACACCCCAATTCAACAGGATAGATACCCCACATCATTGTGATGTTTAGAGTCACCACTAATGGAATACTATTTTTTGCAAGTACAAGCAGTAAAATAATCTGTCACCACTGATGTGCACAGATAAACGCAGCAAATACATATCTGCATGCGTGCGTGCGAAAGAGATAGAGAGAGACTTAAGAATTTTAACGGTAGTTATTAAAAATAAAGAAGTACCTTCCCAAGGTCTCCAAGGAAGAAATTGTATGCTGCTACAAATCTAAAAGCTCCAATTAAGGTGAATAACATGACAAATTGTCTTTGAATAGAGCTATTCAAATTAACAGATCAAACTTTGAAGAGTGAATATGAAATGGAAATAACATCTATGCAGTAGATTACTACCAGGACTTTACAAGAGTTGAACTGGCTTGTTATACAAAGAAAAGAGATCACAAACATTACTACCAAATCATTGGAGAAACAAACAGAAAACTAATAAAACAAAAAAGAATTAATCAGAATAGAAGATAAACTGCTTTCCTGTGAAAACCAAACGCAATTTTTTGATGAAAGCAACTGAAGGTCAACAAAAGTGAGAGGCCAAATTGATGAAAAAGGATACATTTGTGTGGCCAGCTCTTAGAGTTTTATAAAGGCATTGCTGGCGAATGTCAATTATCTGCCACAGAGACAGTAGTCAGTAGCTGAACAAGGATTTCATGATATTGCTAAACATTAGCTCTGTTTCCAATAGTTTTACAAGTATCTTAAAATAGATGATAATACATAAGAGAGAGAGAGAGAGAGCAGAATACTGTTAGAAGCAGAACACAGAAATTCTTCTAATAAGTGGTAACAGGGCCAAGCAAGTGTGAGACGCATGCATCAAATTTATAGGGAGTGGATAATGTTTCATTTATTACATGGGAGGGGAGGAACATTTGTGTCCCAGTCATTCTGTAATTTCATCTTTTAGGTTGAAAATTGAAATTGGGGTTCAAGAAATGCGAATAAATTTCTCTAAATCTCCATCTTCTGTTATTTTCTTCCTAGTGCTCTTCATTATCTCTTCCATTGAACTCAGAATTTCTCAATGCTTATCGTATCTTTTTTGGTGACAGACTTAAGTTGTTTTCCTTCCCCTTATCCCCTCTAATCCAGCTTGTACTTAAAGTGACAAGTCTTCTAAGGTCAATTATCCTCAACAACAGAGAAAGAAAAGCATTCTGGAGGTTGATGGTTTTTACTATTCAGGGACACATTTAAGTAAGCATGATAAGATCTAAAATTTCCTTTTCTATTTCAGTATTCCTATATCTTCACCTTTTATTTCATGATAATCTACGCGTAAAACCATATATTTGTAATTTTATGCAAGGGAAATTCCAAGTAGAACATTTTATATATGTCCATGTGCATTATCTTTTATATTCATAATGCTTTACAATTGAAATTGACATGAATAAGAGAAACCACTTAAACATTCATACCTTAACATCACCACCATCATCTGCAGCAGCAAGAAACGACGATTTAGAGTTGCACACAATCTGCATGTGCAGAAATGAGCTTATCTATGTGAAGGTTTAGCATGATGACACTTTTAAACAAATAAATTATGCTAGAGGAACACTAATGTTTCATTCAACATGAGATGCAACGGAATCACACTTAACTTCAAATTTTAAGAGATAACTTATAAGTCACAGAAATTTTTATATTAGAGAAAAAATAAAAGCCATTCAAAATTCTAGGAATAGGAGAGAATAACTCAACAAATTTCAACACTTGGGAATTCTATTGAAATTTAAAGTAGATGGATGAGAAATGACAATCTTATTAACAGAATTCCTATAAACAAAATGAACATTTAATAAATCATGTGTAAAAATAAAAAAAAAAAATTAAAAAGCTCAAAAGATCTTGAGAACAGATTAGTTCCAGATCTAGATATATCGATAATTATGTACATATATACACATTCTAACTTACCAAGTATCTTAAGATAGAATCCTAAACATTCTCAACATGTAACTGTGTTGAGCTAGTATGATATAAGTGCAATTCAAAGAATCACCAAGGTACAAACATAGAATTTTGGAACATACGTAATATGTCTATTTTGGTTTTTTTTTTATTTATAAAATAAAAATAAATAAAAAGGCCTATGGTTACTTGATCAGTACAAGAAGCACATTTTTACAAAATATGTAAGATATGCAGTTAAATAGGTATTACAAACAACAGTCAATACAAAAATGCTAGCACTTTCTGTACGGCTCGTGAAAATCGTGGTTCTTTCCACGTGTGGAAAGGAGAGGTGTGGGTTGCGGGCGTGCAAGGAACTGCTATCATTCCAAAGTGGAGGTCCAAACAATATTCCAGTTGGAGATTGTAGGGATCAGGCGATTGTATGAAGGACTGGAATGACCACCTTCAAAGGTTCTTTTTGCCTTGAAAAAGGACTTATGAATTGTTCTATAGCTAGTGGAAAGAAAGATGGTATTGAAAGTGCAAGGCTAGAAATTAAAGTAATTAAAGGGCAAATGCTGAAATGTAAGAAAGGAAGTGCAAGACTTGAAATTGAAGATATGAAAAACTACTTGACGGAAAGTAGTGAAAGGAAGTACTGGACTTAACTCAAACATTATGAGAATTCATTGCTGAAATGAATGCTATATGGAATAGCAAAGTACTGGAATCAACTTAAACTGTCTC
>JAOTQH010000002.1:1099248-1111735 GCA_025631255.1 Cornus kousa | reverse complement strand
GGCGTGGGCCTGGCCAACCCGCATTCGGAAATTCGGGGGTATCACAATGTCTCACTTATACAATATCCAGTACCCAACAAAGCTGGGTCTTCTAATCTTTCTAAAAAAATCAGTTGCCGCTCAAGCCACTCAAATTCCAGGAAGGAGTTCTCTTTCACAAAGTTTCCAATTAAGTCACTGTCCTTCTCCAACTATCAAATACATAATAATTGCTGGTTTATAGTCTTGATACTTGAGATTCCTTAACAAGATAAAATAAATAAATACTTACACCATTTGATCTGTGTAGATTGATGGCATTCTTAATAAGATAAAACCAGGAATGAAGTTCCATATATATTTATCATTAATCAAATTTGTAATATGATATTAAAGTTTCTATACAATAGAGTCAATTCTCTCCCAATCACTCAAAATTCTTAATAGGAGTTCCTTTGTCACCAAATCTTCATATAATAAGCTACCCTCCTTCTCCAACCATCAATTACTATACAATTGTAGGTTGATCAGGCTTGCTACAAAAATTTCTCTAACAAAAGAAAGTATGCATGATTTTCACTTGTACATAGATTATCTAATGTGCATTTATATATATATTAAAAAACAATATGTTGTAGATCTAGATGTTTGATCTATAAAGCATTAGAAATGTCCAACGCACTATAAAGTGTAAACTTGAAACAAAATTTAGTGTACGCACAAAAGCAAGACCTGAACAAACCATACCAATTAAGATCGCAATCTTTGGCAAATATCTCACATAAACAGTGTGCACCAAGAAGGTGCAACAGTTTTATATGAACAATTTAGGTATGGGTACAAAATACCCTCATGGGATGTAAAAATACAGCAGTCCAGAAAAAAGACTCCAAACGTTTGACCTCATTTTCTCAATTCATTGTCATGTTAATGGGAACAACTTCAATGAATCACAGACAGCTCAGAAAACAAGCAGTAGAAAACCAGGATCTATTAGTTCATAAAATAAATACAAGCTTGATCTACCTGCAATCAATGTTTTTCTAAGTACCTACTCCTAGTAAAATCTACTTTCTACCAAAGCACAGAGGGAATTACCAACAGTGCACCAGATCAACAACCATTTTCAGATCAAAATCAGAGAAACCCATTATTGCATCCAAACAACCAGATCTCTTAGAACCGAATCCCAGATCACTGATACACCTAAACCCTAACTTTAGACCTACTAAAATCACCAAACAAATTGTACCCCCACAGATCCTAAATTCCTAATATAAGATCAACCAACATAGCATTCATGTCTTCACAAATAAACAAAATCTAAAGAAAATAAGCTAAACCCAGATCATAATACCAAAATTCATGGGGAAAAACAAATACCCTAAAAGAGAAACAACCAATAAAGCAATTACAGTTTCACAGGCACATAAAACCAATACAGTATATAAATAAAATCAGAAAAACACAGAAGAATTGAGAGAAATTCACCTTTCTTGACCAGCAGTATCCCAAATCTGAGCTTTGATAACCTTGCCATCAACATTCAAGCTTCTGGTGGCGAACTCAACACCGATTGTGGACTTGGATTCGAGGCTGAACTCATTCCTAGTGAACCTAGAAAGCAAATTGGACTTGCCAACACCCGAATCTCCGATCAGAACCACTTTGAAGAGGTAGTCATAGTCATCTTCGGCTCTGTATCCAGCCATCACTCCAAGCACTACTATACTCTCTCTCCTCTCTCTAACAATATAAAGATGTACTACTGTATATAATTCTTTTACAGTTGTTCCTGTTAAATGGAGGTGGGGTTTGCAAAAGGGAAAGGAGAGGTGGGTTGCAGTTGTTAAGATGTTTCTCTCTCTAAAACTTTCTCCTCCGGTCTTTTGACCGAAAGGAAAGCTGGAAATGGTAGAGACCGCTGTCTGCTCGGCTGGATTCGTAAAGTGGAAAGGCGTTTGTGTTTTTCTCTCCAATTGGGTTTTTTGGAAATTGTTTGTGAAATGACTTAAATGGCCTTTTTTTTTCTTGTACAGAGTTCAATTTTCTCATTTGAGTGGTGGAACATAAAGGTAATTTAGTCCCTTAAAATGGTTTTGATTATGTTGGTGTTGGGGCGTTCAAGTTGCTTTTGGGTTTAGAGAACTCATAAAGTTAGGAGAAATTTATTCAATCATACTCGTTCTGTGGAGGATGGCAATTTGCCCCATTGGCAATTTTGGAAGACTATTTAACTTTTTTGGACAGAAATAATTTTTATTAATAAAAATTCGCGCGAGTTTGAAATGGAAACAGGGGAGGTCACATTTAGATAATTAAATTACTAAATTATATGTATTTTATTAGTGTGTGTATATATATATATATATATTTTTTGATAAGTGTGTATTTTATTAGTATATATAGTTAGCTCTAGAAATTTTAAATCATATTTATTCACTTTCTCAACCGTTCTAAAGAGTGGCACAGCCGTACGAACTAAGAATGCTCATACCCTTAAATTTTATATTAAATTATTGATTGCCTAATTTTTTTGAATTTTTTCAATAGTTATATAATTATATTTGAGTAAAAAAATATAAAATGTGGAAAAATTCTAGAACTAAATGGGGTATGCGGGTTCCCGTGAGGTGAAAATTTTAAACGGGCAGAAATGGTGTGGAAAGATCCTCCGTTTACAAGGTTTTGAGCGGGAACGAGGATTTCTAAACGGTTGCAGGTGTGAGAAAGGGTACACCTGTCCAAAACTGCCCTGTTGCCAACCCTAGTTCCCTTCCAAAATAATTGGGCATGGGCACATTTTATGTTCTCCAAAAAAAAAATTAATAATAATAATAATAATAATAATAATAATAATAATAATAGGTGATGTGAATGTCAAATGTGTAGTGACTGGGCATGCTCTGTAGCCTCCTCTTTGAAGCCCGGCCCAGCCAGCAACCCTGCTTAAAATGGGCCCTAGTTCTGGACGGCCATAACTGGAAATGGAAATTCTCTCATCCCCTGGCTAATTGAACAACTAAGAGTAGAACCCAACTTTTATAGGCAAAGCCCAAGAACTCAACCCAATTAAATGGGCCCAATAAAACAAATAAATAGCCTAATTGTAAATAGGATAAATTGCCAGAATAAAATCAAAATAACTAACTAGGCCACTAACATAAAAATAAATAGGTGCAACAGAAAATCATACAATAAAGAAGTTTTAAGAACTCGTCAAATTCCCAACAGTTGTGTGGGCTTTATTTTTAATTGGCAAACATAAAGGAAACAGTACAATAAATCATTATTCAATTTCACCCTTTTAGCTGGTTGTAATTGTTTTGAAGAGGCCTCTCATTGAGTATTTTCTTTCCCTAGTAGTGATTTTGATATCGAATAGTGAATTGCTCAACCCAATAATTTTTAATTGGTTATTTATATCTAATACAACTAAGTAGAGAATTTTACTTTCTTATTTATTGCATAATTGACCATTAAAAGAATAGATCTAACAATTCGTGCATGAATGATTTCCCTTTCTTTAATTTTAGGTCTTAATATTGATACACCAAAATTTAGGCTCCAATCATGCTACCCATGTTCACCCCATGATTGCATACAGCCATACATGTCTTTATCACATTCTTCTGACCTTCACATTCTTCCTAGCTGCTAAGCAAGTCCAATGCTCGTCTCCTACTCAAAACTCACCAATCCCAATCCCAATCTCTTCACTATATTGTTATCTTCTGAAATTTTTTCAAACCTAATAATAATAATAATATCAATGTCCATCTCTGAAATCTCAACTTCACCTTCACCTTCACCTTCATGCCCCAAGGCCTCTCCTCTGAGGGTCCAATTGGTGTCCAAGTCTGTATCAGAGAGACTTCTTATTAAATTCTCTGATGTGTCTGAATTCGACTTTGATTATTCTCAGAGTGGATTGTGGTCTCCTCCGATTCAACGTCGTGCTTTCATGAGCTCACCGGGGAAAATATTCACCCAAGATGAGATGCTCGCAAAGCTTAAAAAAGTTCTTGAAGCACGCAGTCGAAGAAGATGCAGAGTTTGTTTCAATGTATGGACCTCCATTCTCTTAATTAATTCCTAGTTTATCAAGTTCTTGATATATATATATATATATATACACACACATTATACACACACATAAATTTACAGTCTCTCTGTTTTGAGTATGATATATGATACATATAACTCTTTGCTATGCAGGTATTTTGGTGCTCTCCAAAGAAATGCTGAATTTAAGCTTATTACCTTATTTAAATTATGGTATTTAGATTTTTTTTTTATTTTATTTTTTATTTTTTTTGGCTATTGTAAAAATTCATTTCTGGACAGAACATACATGGGAAATGCATATATTTTATAGGCTGCGTTTGCTGCTTCTTCACTTTTTTATATTTCTTATTGTGTCCATGTCTTAAATTGAATTATGCACATCTCTACTTGCCTAACTTCTGGAAAAGTAATTCAACTAGTAGTTTTTTTTTTTTTTTTTACAGAGAATGTAAACTACATTCCAGCAGTAATTTTTACTTTGGTTATGTAACTGTTGCATTAAATTTGAGAAAAATTGGCCAATAACAGCACACGCCAGCCTAGAAGGGCATGGTTATGGAGAACTCAAGTTTCAGAACATTTACCATTGCAACACCAAGGAAAGAGTTAATTCTACTGTCTGCTACAACAAATTTTTAAGTGGACTACAACAAAGGAGATAATTTATGATAGAAAATGTTTTGTCACAGCACCATCACCTTAAACCGCAATGCCGATGCGGGTTTTATATTGTGACAGTTTTTTTTTTTTTTCTTTCCTCAAAAAAAATTTGTCGCAAATGCTCATATAATCATATTTGTTGTAGTGGTGTGCTGCATTTGACAGCGGCCTGATTGATGAATCTATGGTCTACGCATTCAGTACTGGCCATGGACCGTTTGTGACTTACACATCATTTGTTTTAATAACGTCACACTTCAATCCAGCTTGGTGACATGATTTGCTTCTAGGTTTTCTTTGTGTGATACATGCACATAACTACACAAATATATATATATATATATATATATATATATATCTTTGTGTGTGTCTATAATTAATGCAATACAGCGGGCAGACATTTGAATTTTTGAATGTTTCTCAAACTCTATGAAGTGAACAAGCATATGTAATTCACGTAGGGTGTCAAGTGTTGCAGTCCTTCTGTTGATGTTAACAGAATTGTTTGGGCTTAAATGCAACATGCTAAAAAAAGATTTATGAATTCAAGGTACATCATTATACATAAAAATAACAGTATAGAATCATTATACACGTAAGCTTGCTGAGATAACTTCACATATGGTTTCACCCTTTCTTGTGAAAATGTTCTTTTTATCTTCTTTAATTTTATAGAAGTAATGGACATACACAACCCATCATATAACT
This sequence comes from Cornus kousa, assembly GCA_025631255.1. Classification (NCBI taxonomy): domain Eukaryota; kingdom Viridiplantae; phylum Streptophyta; class Magnoliopsida; order Cornales; family Cornaceae; genus Cornus; species Cornus kousa. Next base: position 1,106,320 of record JAOTQH010000002.1, on the reverse strand, counting down.
GAAAATAGGTTATTATGCCGGACATGTTTCACGGTTGTGCAAACTTCTAGTAAGAAGAAGAAGAGAAAGAGATAATTATATTTACCTCGCTCGTAGATTGTCTTTTTGTAATTTTAAAAATAACAGTGACCTCCCTTGTCAGTATTGATTTCGACCTGAATGTGTCAAATGACTATTATTGTCATTATATTTTTACTGAGTGCTTAACATCTAGACAAATTAGCATTTTGAAGTTTTTTAAAGCCATTCTTGGATTTTAAATGAATTTTAAATGTGACATCAGTACACAAAAGTATTAAATTTTATGATAAAAGAGATTAGTATTACTTGAACTTTAACTGAATGAAAGGTTAGTGTCATATTTAAAATTAGAGAGATCTTTGTTATTTAAATAATTCACAAGAGAAATTTAAAAAATAAATAAAATTATCCAAGTACAAACCTTACATTTGTCAAATGTACTCTCAAACCGTAGTATCATTGTCACTTGACATTTTGTCATTACACTAAAGCAAAGAAGCCAACATCAGTCGCCGACAGTGGCGGTGACTTTTCATATAAAATTTAAATTTCCCAAATTTTGAAGAGTTACTGTGTTAGGCATTTTATGACTATTTATATATAAACAATGTTGAAATATATATATACATACATACACATATATATATGTGTGTGTGTGTGTTTAAACAATGTTGTTCCGATCTACTAGTAGTCCAGGCCTATACAATTCATATAACTTTTGCTTTTTAAATCATGTCTATAAATAAAGTACTTATTATAGAAATTATAATTATTACATATACAATTCGATCTTTTTTTTTTTTCATTAATAGGTCAGTAACCTAGCGTTATCAGATTCAAATATTGGAAAAAATTATTTTAAGAGGAAAAAAAAAAAGTATTTAAATATACTGAATGTGATTTTTCAGGGACAAGTTAGCAAAGTCTTTTAAAGTGAGGCACATAATTAAAGAATTGATCCCACAAGCTTCAAAACTACAGGTCCAAGTTACATGTTTTTCCTCTTCAATCATGAACACTGGCCCCAACACACAATGTTTGTATAAACTCACACACACAAAGGTGTGGGTGTCTACCACCATTGGAATCTAAAAATTTTGGAAGGAACAAAAGGGAATAACTACTCTGCACAAGGAAGGCAGTGGATTAGGCACCAATCTGTCCTCACTCTAGCTACAAGTCGACAATCTGCATGTATCACCCTTTCCTATGACCAGAAGGTGAGCCATGCCTAGTCCACATCCTTCTCAATCCACTTGTTCTTTCAAATACTACCAAAATGGCTGTTTATATATATTTAAAATAAAATAAGAAGTGTTTGTTGTTAATTAAAAGTTATATAGTGAAAAATCCCATCTATCTAATCACTTCTTTAAGAAATATGAGACATCATGCACGTCAATATATATTCATAGAAAATAGGACAACTTTAATTGATTCATATGAGAAAGGGCTGAGCTTTTGATGCCAATATCTTTGACATCATGATTATGTTAGCAATTATTTACTTAAAATTAGTTGAATTTATCCGACTGTCAATCTCCCTATCAATACTCTATATTCATTTATATAGAAAAAGAAAATGAATTCTTATTTGATTCTTAATTGCGAAAAATAATAATAATAATAATAATCAAATTATATAGAATTAGACCCATTAATATTCATCAATCATCACCACAGACATGACATGAAACCACAACAGAGCCTTGGTTAACACTCGTGTAAAGTATCTAACCAATTATGAGGACCAAATATCCTGAAAAAGACAAATATTCTTTACTCAAAATTTTACATGTAGACTAATAATGCCTTGGATTTCACCCTTTAGCTTACCGTAATCATATATTCTTCTTGGAATATTTTTGTGAGATGGTTATTCTTATAGTTTTTACTATCATATTTCCAAACAAATTCATCCTGACCAAGTTTAATATATGTGTGTGTGTATATATACATACAGGATTCCTAATTACAGTCACGATTGTCCTTCAACAGTTGCAGATGTGATTAGTTAAAAAGTAACTATAATTAATACAGTATTTCTATTTTTATAGAGCATTAAAATCTTATTTTATAAGACAATATTACCTTCTTGGATTTTATTGACTAATATTCTCTGTTCTCTTCAGTGTCTATGTATATATAACATATACTGTATATATCTAAATCTTTTTCTCTTATTGTCACTGTAATATGGGGCTTACTTTCCTATTCCCTTGTGAGGTCCCATACCACTGTTTATACTTTAGATGTGAATTTTCATAAATGTAAATTTTAATTGAAGTAAGTTATAAAATTAAATTTTCTTTGACGTAAAATTGTATAATTGAGTTTTAATTTATTTGTAAAAGATAGAAGCGAATGGTTTAGTAAAGAGAGAAAGGGAGAGAGAAGTATAGTGGTGATGGGATAATCACACTTATTGAATTTTAATTGAAGTAAAATTGTATAATTGAGTTTTTGTTATTTTTAAATTATAGAAATGAATGATTTAATAAAAAGAAAGAGAGAAATATAGTGGTAAGAGTAATCACACTTTAGATATAATAAGATGGTTTGATGAGTGAGAGAAAATTATAGTAGATGATAACAAAGATAAATAATTGATTTTGAAAAAAAAAAGAAATAAAGAAAGAAATAATGCATTGACAGAATATTAACTATATACATATATATATATATATATATATATAAGGACGACTAATTGCAGTCACGGTAGCAACTATCCTTCAATAGTAGCTGATGTGATTGGTTAAAAAAGTAACAAAAAAATAAAAACACTGTCTTAATTATAATTACTTTTTTAACCAATCACATCTGCAACTGTGAAGGACAATAATTAGTGGTCCTCATTATATATATATATATATATATATATATTGACAATTTGACATTAATGATAGTGACTATACTTATGCCACCATTGTCCATATTGATTGTGATCTTAACAGGGATTTGGAGCTATAGTGTACAGTGTACTGTAAAGATATTCTTATTGCACTCACTGCTCCTGCAAATATCCCAAACAAACCTAATTTTCAAACCTCTTAGATTTTTTAATTCAAAAATGACCCAATCACAGCATTTTGATTTTCAAATAGTCTGGCACCTGCAGTTGGACCACCAGCTGTTTATAGCAACCCAACAAAGATTTTCCATCCTCTTTCTCTCTGCTCATTGATATCCTAAAAATAGACAGTACAGCTAGACAATGCAGGTAAGTTTTGCTGCTACACAAAAATATTCCAACAGTAAAAGGAATTTTAACAGTAAAAGAATAGCAAGACAATGACTTTGATCTCTAGTAGTATGGTTATCATACAAGATGGATGAAAAGAGGAGTTTAGTGAGCAAAACTTTCATCTCATGTAGTATTTAGAATTTTTTTCTAAATGCAACAATCTCTGTCATGGCTTCATCTTTATTCTCTATATATTCTCCTCACAGTCACAGAGGTTTCTAAAAATTGACGGTCATGTCATGTAAGATTCTACTTTCACCAAACAAGTGTCTAGGGCTGCAAAAGAGAACAGCCAAGCCCGTATAAGAGTGTTCGAGCTCAGATCAAACATTACTCGCCAAGCTCGTGCTCAGATTGGCTCGTTTGCAGTCCTACGCATGTCTATGTCTAACTAGCTTCCAATTCCACGAACTGTACAACATTTTTCTTTTTATGATAAATAATAAAAACGTAAAAAATATATATATACAATCCACAACATTTCACCAAAAGTTATCAGAAATTGATAGTTTTATAGCTAATAATGGCAGAATTAATCCAGACACTAAAACTTAGTTTAAAAATCTAATCCTCATGCTTTCAAGCATATATTATCCGATAGTCTAGTCTAAAGTGTGTATGACATGCACCTCTTCCACAAGTTCAAGACTAGGCGTTAAAGTCATCAACTTTTAGTCTTTATTACATGAAACTTCAATATATTTCTTCTTCCAGAGCCACCTCCACAATAAAATTGAGAATAGTTAGAAGAAATGGCAAAACAGAAATATAAAAGAGCATATAATCATGATACATTGATACCGAATGCATACTTGTATACACATGAATATGTACAGGACAAACTTTTAATAATTAAACTAAAAAAACATTCACCCTTTTGGTTGTGAGTAACTATGGTCAAATTAAACATAAGGACATCTACAAACAGATAATTGTCCGAATGTAATTCTAGAACATGTTATATCTCTCTTACTTGATTTTCTGAGTCTCTCTAATATGCCTCTGCCTTTTCTCTTATAACAGATATTTTCTGGTGACAGTGAAGCAGGAAAAGAAATTTTAACTTCCAAGCTCCTCAATTTGCATTACTGCACCAATCAACAGTTGAAGGTGTTGGGACCCCATCCTTTCAACAGACGGCTTGAAACCTTGAAACCAAAACAAACACAAGCAAACCTGTTCAACGAATTGAAGTTTCCTGAAGCTTTTTGTTGAATAAGTACCAAATGAAAGTTAAATTTTTCGAAAGTTACCATGACTCTGAAATTAGCAGTCTGAAGATCAAAAGTACAATAATACCCAATATTACACTAGTGTAATGTTAAAAGCTGCCTCACCATGAATGGAAATTAGACAGGTACAGGACTTTTTTCTAAGACTTCTTTCCCTGTTATGCCATCTTTCAAAGTTTTGAAGTATATGTCATAATCTTTCTCAGGTGGAGGGTTTTCAGGGTCTACTGTGTATTGCTCACTAAATGGAACCACACTCTTAACCTGTAGAACAAAAAAGAAGCATCATGTTAGAATTGTCCGACACCCACTTCTATGCATTCAATTTTCCTTGCTACAAAAATTATTTTCAGCTTCAAGATAGGGTGCGAAAGCACAAGTTACAAAATTCTGCCACTCACTTCAAGCCTAACCAAACAAGTCTATATGTGCTTTTCCCCCAAAACTAAGGTGTGCCATGCTGAATCATTAAAACTAATTGGGGAACTACATTCTAGAAGATCGGGCTTCAGAAATCCAGAATAGAGCATGATTGTGTAACTTAAGAAACTCTCCATCTTGAACATGTAGAACTGAAGTGTTTTTCACTCATCAGCCAATTAACTATGTGCAGCAGGCTAGCATTCCCCTTATTACAGTGTGTCATGGTTAACAAGTCAAAACATGATTGAAAATAACAAGCCCTATCTAACACAATGTGGCATACAAGATCCAGTACTATCGTGTACCTTTTACAGTTCTCTATCATATTGAGAGTCTGTGACACAGTGAAAAATTAAAGATGCAGAAAAATTTATAGCTACAGGATAGGTAAAGAACCTTTGAGCGTGGGAAATTTCCATTGAAATCTAAAGAAAATTTGAAAACATATGTTTTAAAAAATTTCATGCACAAACCAGCATCCCAACAGGGAATTGAGCCCTTTGGGCGGTAGGAGATACCAATCAAGCTAAGAGTCTAAAGGCTAGCGAGAAATATGACGGTACATTCTAGTGTCACTCAGGGAACAAACAAAAAAGATACCTACTCTTTGCAATGCATGGCCTAACTAGGTTATCTACGTTCATTGGAAGCTCTCTTAAGCCCCTTTCTTTAAACAACGTAAACACAACAAATAATACTAGAAAAGACACAGAGAAACTGACCTTATGAAAGTTAAAATATACTTAAAAGCTGACACGTTTAAGTATTTCTTCAAAAAGCTGGGATGTTTAATAATTTCTTCAACATGAAATTTTCTTACAAAATATGCCATCATTACTCAGTGGCTTGCATGAACTATTTGGAGGTTCTTACATCAGCAGATAATTATATAAGATACTATTTTTTCAACAAAACTTCACATAGCCAGCAATCCTTACATACGAAAATGCAAATCCTGAAGAACATACCAAATAAACATAATGCAGCAAATTGAATAATCGTATACTATCATTCAGTATTTTCGGGTGACTAACTGCACTTATTGACCTTGCAAATATGGTGGAAGATATAATAAGAGTATAACCTCAAATGTCTTGTCACATGCGTAAGGGCTTTCCAGAGCAGCAATACATATTCGAGCAACCTCGTCCCTCGATATCTTTCCCTGCATATATCATATATATGAAAATTTTCTTTTGAGTAATCAGAAGTTAAAGCAATTACCTGCAATGTGCAATTCATGAACTGAATCTTTATCAACCAGATTTTAGTAATCAATTTCTTTGTTTAAAATTGACATGTTTTTAGAAAAGCCTGAAGCAACGTATGACAACAGGAAAATACTAAAAGCAGTAACAAACTTCATCCATTTGTGAATACCGTTATATTGTCTCCTTGATCAAAAATGAGATCAGCTCCTGCAGGCTCCTCAGTTAATGCACAAGGCCTAACAATTGTATATGGAATTCCACTTTCCCGTATCAAATCTTCCCCCTATTGCAAAAGCAAGCAGTATAAGAAAACGAAAAATAAACAATAAAAATACACATGGCCGAGGACTTGATAAAAAATATGATTCACATGCAGTGGTAGACTAAAATAGAATTGGTGTTGCTAAAACTAATTAACTAGGACAACACGTTGTTGAGTTGAACTGAATTCAAACAAGCTGGCTTGCTAACACAAAATAAACGAGATTCCAAAATTATAGAATTAATGTTGTATATGTCTTGGTGTATTACTGTATCAAGATATTTATTAATTATATATATAAAAAAAATTGTTAATCTAGGATTTTTTTTGTTAAGCTATGTTAGAATGTTTTGGGTCATTATGTAATTACATATAGTTGGTAGGGTCATTGTGTAATTAACTGAGTCTTGTATCTTTATACAAGCTACTGTAGGCTTAGGGTTTTATACATATGAAATATACATTTCAGTAGCCACCATGATCTCTCTCTCTCTCTCTTATCAGTTTGAACATGGTATCAGAGCGGTACGAAACAATGGGAAACCAAGATTGTGGTTGTGATCGCATCTGTGTTGTTCTTCTACAAATCAAAATCGAGATTGAAGTCGATTCTGTTCATCGCCGAAGGTTTGGCCGTCATTCTGTTCAGAGCCGAAGGTTTGAAGTTGTCGTCGTGTTC